>BLQM01000284.1:0-28090 GCA_012489335.1 Triparma laevis f. inornata
TAACCATAACCCTATCGACAGGTTCAGAAACCACCATCTTTATTTTGAGATTATAGTTACGAAGATATCAATCCCCATACAATTTTAGTATGTACCAGCGAGTTTGTCAGTTTGGGCAGTAACATTTACAAACCAAACTCCTTACCCTCCCTTTTTCCACCGTCATACAACATCGTCAATTCAACCCGGCCTTAACTCACCTCTTTGTATGTCTTCTTGTTGTTAGGTGTAAACTAAAGTTAAACAACGTAAAGACGCATTAGGAGCTTGACTAGTTTTAACAAAACCAACTAGCTCCCAACACCAGACCAGCACAACCACCAACCTTTAAAACGTTCCCGCTCTTGCCGACTTTTCGGGACTCTTTCGGTGTATTCTTCTCTGCTCACTCCTTCTCCGTCCCTCACCTTTAAGGTAACGTGAATAGTAAGGTTCAGAGCTTGACTAGTCCCAACACCCGACTCCCCCAACACCCTACTTCCCCAACATCTACCCTCCATCATACCTCCTACTACCCGTTCCCGCCCTCGCCTCCGCAACCGATCAAAAATGAAGAAAGCAGGAGCTTCAGTCTCCCCCGCCCCTGGCTCATCAAGTTCCGATATATCCCCTTTATTTAAAGATGAGAGTTTTAAAGTAAACGATAAAAGTAGAGAGGAGCTTTTGACCGAGGATAATATTATGTTATTGAGTGATGAAGGTATTAGGTAAGTAGCTCTCCTTACGTGATCGATGTTGTTCTCTTTTTAACACAGTTTATATTAGGTTACCTAAGATGTTAGACGGTTTATCACAATTCACATCCTACCTCTTCCTCTGGCTCCTATTCTCTCTCGTCACTCCCATAATCTTCCTCATAACATCCGGCAATATGTTCGGTTTACCATGGTGGACACTCTTCCCTGTAGGATACGTATTATTACACGGAACTAGTTTCGGAACTTTCATATGGAGAGGTGTTATATTCATACCACCTCCTTATAAGCTGACTAGGATTTTCAGAGCAGGTGAGACGCGCGGGGCGGGTGAGACAACATTCGGTGTTCATCATTTTACTACATTTTTTATCTATCTAACACTTTTACGTTTAAAACGTGCGCAGATAATGTGGGGATTGAAAATAATAAAGTTGAACATATCGTTGTAATCACGAATGGTAAAGCTGGACCTGACGGTGGAAAACGGAAAGACGTTAAATTCGAAAAATGTAAAGACATCTGGCTAGCTAAGAATATTCAAATTACACAAATACCAACAACACACCGTAACCACGCCTACGAATTAGTCCGCGACATGGATATGACCGGAGTAGATGTTGTAGTATGTGTAGGAGGAGATGGTACGATTCATGAAGTTATTAATGGATGGTGCGCGAGGGAAGATAAACATGAAGGTGAGATCGCCTGCACACCTTCGCCACCACGTAAAACCCTCCGGGGGGCGCTGCCTCCGGGAGCCGCTGCGCGGCGCCTAACCCTAGCCCGAACCTGATTCCTTTTTAATGAGAATTGTTATGTTCCCCCCGTTCCGCTCCGTTAAGGCCGCTGCGCGGGGCCAAAAAGCGCACACATTCCGAGTCGATTTTTTAGCTCTTTATGATATACTTATCCACCGCTGACTCATACGTAACCGTCGGCAACTCATACGCTACACGACCGCCCTCGAAAACCCTCGGTCCAAATTGTTACGATCCGGCCGTTCCGCTCCGCTAGGGCCGCTGCGCGGGGCAAAAGTTGACAACAACCCGAGCTCTTTTTCAACCCCTTTCATGATATACGTAACCACCAGTAACTCATATGCCTAACACGCCGCACTAATTTTACAGGTACAAGGTTTGGTTTCATTCCCGGAGGTAGTGGGAATAACGTTAGTAGAACATTAGGTACAATCAACGTAGAAAAAGCAGCACGATGGTGCACAGGCGGTTCAGCTAAAGACGGAGGCGGAGGTGAGACCCAATTTCAACTAAACAATCCAAACAATGTCTAACACGACTACGAATAGATTGCATGAACTTTGACTGCATAAAAGTAGTCTCAAAAACCTCCACAATCTGGTGAGAAACTGCAAGGAGCGAAGCAACGAGCTGGGAATGCGTTAATTCCGCGAGTTACTGCGAGGAGCGGAGCGACGAGATTACGAAGGCGTCATAATTACAACGAGGAGGCTCTTCGAAAACGTCGCTCATATTGGAACTCCTCGTTCAATTTCCCCCTCCCCTCCCCGGCTCACTTCGCTCGCCGCTCCTCGCTGGAAATGCGGTAATTTCGCTCGTTATCCACCTACCACTTACTAGCTCCAGTCTAGATATCGACGCCATCACCCCCACCACCCAATTCTAATTCTTCGTCGCTTCGCTCCTCCACTCCTCGCAGTTCCATAAATACTCTCTGCTTTGGCCTAATCGGCGACATCGGCGTAATCGCCGAAGAACTTCGAATCTGCGGTCCATCTCGATACGAGAATACTGCGTTTGTTAAATTGCTGGCGGGGTATAAACAGCATATTGTTATTACGTTTGAGTTTGAGGATGGGAGGATTGAAGTTATTGATCAATTTTATCTTTCGTGTTTTTTGAATGCGACGCAGTATTTTGGGAAGGGGCATAGAGTGTGTCCGGAGGCGATGCTTGATAATGGTACAGCAGATTTCATAGGATTAAAATCGGGGATAGCAACCCGAGGTGAATTACTAGCTGCCTTAACGCAAGCGAAGTCTGGGGCACATTTGAGTAATCCTAAGACGCAGCATATCCGAGGTATTCGAGCGGCACATTTCCGGTTCGACAGTCCCGGGATTTTTAATATCGATGGGGAAGCGATGAGGCATGATGGGGAGGTATTTTTGAAGGTTTTTAAGGGGCATTGTAAGGTTATGGCGGATAGGGAGACGATGTGTGGGGGGGACGTTAAGAGTGTGAAGTAGGGTAATTTTAGACGTAGTAGTTTAGGGTTTGGTTTTTATTAAATAGCGCTTTTCTTTTTAGTTTAGTTGGTGACGGTTTCGTCGCCTTTGAAGCGTGCTTGATTTTCTTTCTGTTGGTTCACGCTTCTAATATTTTATTAACCTTTTTCTTAATCCTGAACTTTCCACCCACCCCCGCCCCGCCCCCTTCGTCCTACTCGTCACCCCCCACCAAGCTCAGAAGAGGCTCGTTTAAACTCGCATCGGTCTCCCTCTCTTTCTTGGCCCTCTTGAAATCGCTCCTTGCCAAGTATATCATGTGCGAGGACAGCGAAATAATCATCACCACTAGAAAAACTAGTGCGCAAGAGAGAACAAGGACCCGACATGTTGGAGTGCATAGAGCTGCTGCTGCAGAACGGAGCTGGCATTAACTAGAAGACGAAGGAGGGAGAGGTGAGGAGGAGGGCAAGAGAATGATGGAGCTGATTGTGTTCTTAGTGGCGAAGCTTGAGGGCAGTGTGTAGTGTATGGTATGGTATGATAATAGAAAGAAAATAAGCGGGCTTTTAAATTGCTGAAACACCTTCTTGCTTTGTTAGCCCTCCGTCCGCTTTGTTCTTCCCTCTCTCGGCGATCTTCTAATATGTATCATTCCAGATGTCGAACGGCCCATATATATCATTCCCATCGTGAACAATCAACTCGCCTCTCTGACCGCCGTTTTCGATGATCCTCCTCAGTAAGCTCTCAACTTCGTGCATCCACGGCTTCGTCGCCAACCTTAGCGCCATCAACGTATCGTCCGGAACGTACTTAACGAAGTGATGTCGGAACTCAGGAGTGTGCATGAACTAACCAGTCGTTGCAGGGACAGTGGAAACCATCGTCGAAATCGGCAAACTCTTGGCCGGCTCGACCTCGATGGTTTCCTCCTCATCCTCCATTTTGGGGGGCGTTTTGTGTGTGTTGAGGGGGGTGAGGGGGGACTGGTGGGATAGGAGTGTGCGTAGAAAGAGTAACAGGCTTCAATGCTACGTGTGTGACGGTGAAATTGACGAAACTGAAAATTTTCTCGCGATGTCCAAGCCTACATCCACCGGGTCTAAGGATAGCCACGATAGCGGAGAAATGGGTAAAAAGAGGGGAGCGGAAGACGAGGGGAATGAGGAAGGGGATTTGATTCTCGATCTCCCGTTGGCCGAGAGTTTGACGACTTCACCAGCGGCTTCCACTGTCCCTGCGACGACGAGTCAGTTCCTGTTTACGGAAGACTTCAAGATGTTACTTGTCGGCTTCGTTCGGGGGGATACGTTGATGGCTTTGAGGGTGGCGACGAAGGCATGGAAGGTCGTGGCGGACGCGTTGATCGACGAGGGCATGAGGAGCGGCGAGTTGATGGATCACGGTGGGAATGATACATATTGGAAGGTCACCGAGGATCGAGGGAAGAGGCGTAAGCTCGTAACGCGGGTGATCTTCCTTCTGAATATTAAGAAGGTCGGAGACTTTGCCTGCTACTCCGCCATCAATCTCGTCGTTGTTGATATCCCCGAGGGCGTTGTGAGCATCGGCAAAGGGGCCTTCTCGTACTGCTTTAGTTTGACTACCGTATCCTTCTCGACGACGTTAACCTCGATTGGCGAGTACGACTTCGAATATTGCTCCAGTCTAGACAATGTCGATCTCCTCCACTCAAACCTTCAAGAATTAGGTAACTGCGCCTTCTTCGGTTGCGGAGAACTCAAATCGATGACAATCCCGGACTCGCTTCAAACTCTTGGCAAGGACGTCTTCTGCGGATGCTCCAAGCTAGTCCTCTCCAATATTATGACCAACGACACCGACGCAGTAGTCGCCTACCTCTTCTCCAAGCAAACCATTTCATAATAATAATAATAATAATTACGCTATCGTTTTCAAATTCAATGTCCGCTAGTCCCATGCTTTTCTTTTATCGCTCCTTAATCTCTCCCCCGAACTCCTCTAATATCTTCAAAACCCCCTCCACATCCCCCTTGACCTTCTTGACCTGAATTCCTACCTCGTCCCTCTCGTTCTCCAAGAACTCGATCCTATTTTTGATGACGCCCAAAACCTGCGAGTGAAGCGAGCCGAGAAGGAGCGAAGCGACAAATTAGTATATTGCTTCAAGAATAGTGAGGAGCCGAGCGACGACGAAGATTGGTTCTCACCTCCTCCGGCCCCATGCACTCCACGTAAAATCCCAGTCCGGTCATAACCATCATCCCCACCCCTGAGCGAAGAGGCGACGAGTTAGTTTAGAATGGGTTCATAGACAATGCGCTCATCACGCAGTTTCTCACCTTCGCTCTTTTTAGTTTCCGGATTAATCGGCTGCGCCAACGTGGTGAGGATGTCGTAAGACTCCTCGGTTTCTGTGAAGTGAGGAGGAGCGAGGAGTGGCGACAAGTTAGAATGAAATGCTTATTTACGAGAGGAAGGACCCATCCTCTTTCGCTCGGGCACGCCTCACCTTCAACGCCTTCACCGACTCCGTAGTCTTCAGGTTTTATTGAAGTGTTGGTGTCGAGGATTGTGGTTGATTTGTAGTCGTATTCTGCGAGCCGAGTTGACGTTAGAATGAACGGCGATAAATTTTCATGAGCGGCGTGAGTTCTCACCTTCGGCGGTTGGATTGGAGTCGTCTATTACGTCGTCGGACCAGGCTATGCGAGGCGGGAAGACGCAGTCTTTGAAGGCGGGCTGAAGTGAAGAGACGAGCGAAGCAACGACGAGTTAGAATGTAGCGCTGTGCTCAGCCGACCGGCTCTACGTTCGAATCAGCACTCGCTCCTACCCCTCACCTCCTCAAACTTCTCCATATCCAACCTCAAGAGTTCTAAACTATCCAACTTCCCATTCAGATCGTCCCTCGCCTTCACGAGAGCCTCGAGTTTCGGGGTGAGAGTCGTAGTGAGGAAGGTAGCGTAGGTGCGGGCCATTTCGAGGACGGAGGAATTTGGGTCGTAAGGGGGTTCCATTGCGGTGGTGAAGTGGGGGAGGGAAGCGAATGAGCGAGAGAAAGCGACTGAGCACCGGAGCGGGGCGAGGATATGGAGGCGCAGTGAGGATTCGCGAAAAGAACCAAAGAGATAGATTGGGAGGATTTGAGGGGTATTCGTTCAGTAGGGTGGATCTGTGGGGCGGGTGGAATCGGAGAGCTGGGAGAAATTTCGGCTTCGGTGCGTGTGAGGGGAGGAAATGAGGAGTGAAGTCTCCCTCAAAAATATCTGGAATATTATTGAGCGCCGAATATGTCGGCTGTGCTTGCGCTTTGCCTGGTTTTGGGGTTGTGGGTGGGATTTGTATGGGGTAGTGATGGGTTGATAGAAGGTGGGTTAAATTTGACTGGGGGGGAGGAATTTTTGGAGGGTGGAGGGAGGAGCGGTGAGGGGCCTGCGACGACGACAAGGCTGGGTGGCGCAGTGAGGTCAACGAAGCTGGAGGGCAGCGAGGCGCGTAGGCGCTGCGAACTCGGAACGGCCCACTCATGATCTTGAGCCGAAGCCGCGATTGCAAGTTCACCTGGAGCAACCCGCCCATGATCTTGGGCCGGAGCCGCGATCACAAGCTGAGCGTAGCGAAAGTGTATACCTCAACGTTCATGATCACCCTCATGATCACCCTCACAATCCTTCGCTCCTCGTCATCTAACTCCAACGCCGCTCAACCTCAACCTCCCTCAGGCACCCCTCTCCCGCTGAAAATCCACCTCCTCTCCCCGACCTCCCAACACAAAACCCTCCAACCCCTCCCGTCAACGTTTCCCCTCTACTTTCAACCCTCCTCAACCACCTTCGTGAACGAAGGGGGTTACGACAGCGTTAAGTTCGAGATCAACAGGTGAGAAGCTGCGAGGAGCGAAGCGAAGAGCTCATAATGCGCCGTTTGCCGTTATAGATGAACTGCGCAAGTAGCGTCAGTCCCAACGTTGATACCGCTTTCACCGCTTCTCGTTTCTAACACGTTATCACCAATCTTCATGCGACTCGCTTCGCTCGTCGCAGCAAAGAGTCGTCTTGGGTTAATTTGAGGAGCGGGGAGGAGAGGCTGAAGGGAGTTCGGTTGGGGTTGAGGATGGGGGGGGAGGGGGGGATGAGAGTCGTGGTGGAGGAGGCGAGGTATGGGGAGGGGGGGGTGGGTGGGGGCAAATTAGATTGGAGTACGAGTGGAAGAGGAGGGGGGGGGGGAGGGAGGGGGAGAGGGGTTAGGGGGGTTTTGGTTTGCGTGGTGGGGTGGTGCGTGGTTAAGGGGTGGGCGGTTTGCTGGGGGGAGGAGGGGGGAGAGGGGGGGGGGGGAGGAGGATTTTAGAACGAGGAGGGACGGGGGGGGGAGAGAGAGAAGAAAAGACGTGACTAGCGAACATTGAATTGAAAACGATTACGCAATTATTATTATTATTATGATGCCTTAATGTTCACTGTCATCGGAGTCGGAGCCAGAGAAGGAATCTTCGGAGTCGTTTTGTTGAGAGGCTTGCATGCCTTTTGCATGGCGGCGGTCAGGCGAGGTTTGGGAGGAGCGAGGGGGCGCTTCTTCGATCGTTGCTGTTGGCTGGAGGAAGTGGTGGTGGTGGTGGTCGTCGTCGTCGTGGAGGTGGTGGTCTTCTAATTTTTGTTCCTTGGCGCTGCTCTTGTCGCTCTTGTAACTAGCACCATTCTTCCCCTTGGTCACCGCCAGCGTGATGGTGGAGTCGAAGGAGGCGTGGGACTCGGAGCGTGCTTTCTTTTGGGGTTGGGCGGAGTATTCTTGTTCGGAGTCAGAGTAGGAAGAGGAGGAGAGGAAGGAATCATAAGGGTCGGCTTGGTTCAGGAGAGTGACAACCTTGCGGAGGTTATTAATTGCGATGGCGCTTTTCTTTGCGGTCGAATCCAACATGATATTCAACAGCAATTTCACGACATAAATGTGTCCTCTCACCCCACGTGCCAAACACGTAAACTGTCGACACCCCTCCGTATTCAACAGCTTGCTTTCAGCAAGCTTCGCAACCTCAACCTCCACATGCGCCTTCCTCGAAGCGATGTATAGGCTCGTCAAACCGCCTGGATTGAACGCCAGCTTCGCAACTTGCGTCAAACTGTCATCTGTCGCCTCAATAACCTCAATCCCATTCGTGTCCAACAACAACTTCACGACCTCAACATGCCCATTAAGCGAAGCTATGTACAAGCTCGTCGCAACATCTTTCGATCCCTTATCAACATCGAATCTCTCATCCGCCAACAACAGCTTCACAACCTCTGCTTTCCCCTTCCACGAAGCAACGCACAGGCTCGTAAAACCATTATTCATCACCTTATTAACGCTCGTTCCTTTCACATTCAACAACAGCTTCACGATCTCCGCGTGTCCCTCCTGCGAAGCTTCGTACAGCAGCCGAGACATGTTCGTAATTCTTGAAACATCCCAATCACTAATCAAACCGTGCTTCTGCTCTGACGCAGCCCTATTCCTGCACCACCCCCTCACTCTCGCCTCGAACTCGGCGTTCCTCTCGAGCTGCTTCTTCTGTCTCCTAGCGCTGTCTCGAAAATCTTTCGATGTCTTGGCGACCTGCCAAAGATCCTTGTTGTCTCCGAAGTACGTGACGATGTGGGATATGACGTCGGTGTTGAGGACGGGCGTGACGCTGAAGTGGGTGAGGGCGATGGACATGGAATCTAAAAACGCGGAAATCTCGTTTGGCTTGGCCTGCGCAATGAGGCGCATCGCCTCTTGCCTCCTCTCGCAATCACTCATGCGCTCTTGTTGCTCGGCCTCCAGAGAATTTTCAGGCATCGACAGAGCCGCGTTCTCGCCATGCCGAGGGCCGAAGAGATCGATGGTCGTAATCCTGTTTATCAGGGTACAGGAGGTTCTGAATGAGTTGAGGGGGCTTTGTATGCTATTAGTGTACGTAGAAAGAGTAAAGGACTCTGGGGTTGCGTGTGGAACATACGGTAGTCAAACTACGGCAGAGAAGGAAAGCGAACATACCGATGCTCTCAACACCCTCGGGGATATCAACAACAACGAGATTGACGGCGTTTTGGCAGGCGCGATCTCCGGCCTTCGTAATATTTAGAAGGAAGATCACCCGCGTTACGAGCTCATGCGTCTCCTTCCAGGACTTATTCCACTCCAATCATTCCCATCGTGAACAATCATCTCGCCGCTCTTCATGCTGTCGTCGATCATCTCCTCCGCCACCGCAAGCCACGGTTTCGAAACCACCCTCATCGCCATCAACGCATCGTCTGAAATGAGCGGGACGAGTAGCCTACGGAAGTCGTTGGTATTGAGAAAGTTGTTGCCGGCGAGGAGAGCGTCGTAAGAGATGCGCTTACGAAGGAGAACAACCAGAATAGCCTTATCTTCAGTATCAACGTAATTTACGCGCCGCTCGTCCAACTCGCACTTCAAAGCGCCCTCCCCTAGCTGAAAAAGGTCGTCCGTTGCTGCAGGGGCATGGAAACAGCCGGCAAAGTCGTCGAAATCTGCGCCGCCGAGAGCCCGATATCTTCCTCCCCATCCTCCTTCTCCTCGTTACCTGCTCCCCTCTTCCCGCTCATTTTCTGGATCTTGTTGTACTCCTTAGACTCTGAGGCTGCAGCTTTGGACATTTGGATGCGGGATGACACTGCACGAGCAACTCGATTCCCAAAATCCTTAGAAGCCTCTGTTCCAAGCCCTTTCTCTGAACTCCTGCTCTCACGTGAGTTCTCCCACACAGCCACAACACATCAGCGAACGAGACATTACTCGGTTTCGTACTGAAGGAGCAATAATCCTTCTATCGGACGGTAAAACCCGAAACGGCAACGAGAACCACGGCTCGACATCCTCTGCGGGACTCTGTTTTTGGCGAGATGTTTTGTGTGTTGTACGTTAGCCGCGCGTGTATCGAACGAAATATAAAGCTATTCAACGATAATTCACACTCCTTGACGTGCGCTATCCCTCATACGTTCTACCTAACCCAAAAAAAACCTCAAAGCTAACCCAATCCAAATTCCCTCAACACAGCCCGATACCATGAGCGTCGCGATCCAAGCCGAGCGCAACAAAAAGGTCGCTACCGACCTCGCCTCGCTGAACGAGCGCATCTCCCTCTGCGCCGATATGCAGACCCACGTGTCCTCGTCTGACGAGGCCCTCCTCGCCGTGATAGGCTTCCTCGAGGCCTGCGCTCCCCGAGTGCAGCAATTAATTCAGGCCGGAGCCGAAGGCGTGCTGGGGGAGGACACGTTTATGAAGTGTCTAGAGGTGAACGATCGGTTGGTCGCCATATTGAGCGATGAGGGAGCGTCCAAGAAGAACGAAAATGAAGAGTCCAAGAAACTGGCGACGACGCCCAAAAACGACCAAGATGATCTACTGCTCTCCGTTGAAGAGGAGATCCCTGTTCAATCCGTCCCTCTCAAGTCGGGCGGCGGAGGCGGCTTCAACCTCGCCGCAGCGGCTGCTGCCGCGGACCCCTTCGCGGGCGCCGACAACAATCTGCTGCTTTCACCCACGCCCCTCAAGAGCTCCGGAATGGAGGACTCGAAAAAGCCCGTCGCAAAAATGCCTCCGCCGAACCAGCCCCCGCTCCGCGCGCCCAGCGGAGGCAAGAAGCCGGGGGAATTGCTTCGGGCGCCGAGCGGACAGGTGGACGACCTGTTCTCGACGCTGCCGCCGCCGCCCGGAGGAGCGATGAAGGGGAAGAGTAATGACAATGATGATTTGTTTGATGATTTTATAGGGGGGAGGAAGGGGAGTAAGGACGGATTATAAGCAGCGCGTTGTTTCGATTTCAAAATAAGTGAACGGGTTTGTTTTTCTCTAGTTATTGTTTTCGTTTCGCTAATCTATAGAAAAGGGTAAGCAACATTCAATACTGCGAGTCTCTCCTCATTTCCGGTCCTTTCGAGCAGCCGTTTGAAAATCTTCGCACAATCCTTCGTATTATCGTGATCTTTCCCCAAGCTGCGCCTCGAATCCCTCGAGCGCTCTCTCAAACAGCTCCTCAGCTTTCCCATAGTCCTGCATTTTATCATAAATAACTGCGGTATTACTCACGGTGCCGAGCGTACTCGGATGAGTCTCCCCAAACGTCCTCTCCTCCCCCTTCAAAGCTCTCTCGTAGTATTCCAACGCTTTCTCATAATTCTCCAACATCCTATAAACTACTCCCAAATTATTCAACGTCATCAACGTGCTTTGTAATCTCCCCCAAACACCTTCTCTTGTCCCGCTAAACACCTCTCGTAATCTTTAATCGCCTCCTCTTTCTCTCCATTCGAACATAGGTGACCACCAAGTCCGCTGAGCGTCTCCAAAGTTACTTCATTCTCCTCTCCCAACGCCTTCTCGCACCTCTTGACCAAATCTCTGAACTTCTCAATTAATTCCCCTCCATTCGAACAAGTGGACTTGATCAAATTATAAGATACCTCGAGCGCATCATCAGGCCCCAGCTGCTCCTCGTACCCCTCCTTCGCTCGCTTAAAGTATTGCCTCATATCATCATTATCCCCAACGAGACCGCACGCCTTCCCCAAAGCAAAACAAGCGTCCAAAATCTCCAGCTTCATCGGATCAGCCTTCTTCTTCTGCTGCTTCTTCTTCTTTCCTCGTATTTTCTTCTCAACCACGGGCGGCACCCCCAAAACCAAAACCTCCAAAATCCTCCTCCACGCCACCACCAAAAGCGACGGATCGTCAAAGAATTCCCGACTGCACAGCTTCGTCAACGCTCTCAACTTCACCAGATCCTCTGACTTCGTGATCGTCAGTACCTGCCGCTCCAGCGGTAGATCAGGGCCTACGTCTCTGGTATTTTCAATCTCTAAAACGTCAAGAACTTCCTTCGACCTCAAATACGATGCCTCGATCCCGTTGAACTGCTTCTGGAAGTACTCGTTGAAGCCCTCTCCGCTGGCGAGCTCGCTCAAGTTCTTCGACGACGTCGGCCACAAACCGTGCTCACCAATGGAGCTCTGCCACTTGCCCACGTCTCGCCCCGAGATCGGCTTCCTGCAGAGCGGGCAAGGCTCAGCTCTCTTCATCAACTCATCCGTACACTCCCTGCACGTCGCCGAGTGCCCGCACGGTCTCAACTTCGCGTTAACGACGTTGTCGAGGCAGATAATACACTTATCCTCGTCGTCCTCCTCTTCCTCAAAAGAACCCTTGAGCGAAACGGGGGGCGCGGGAGGGCCGGACAAAGCCGCGGGTCCCTTCTGAGGAGCGACACAGATCTTCTTATGCCACCTACAGTGCTCCGTCTGGTGCTCCTTGGAGCAGTACTGAATCTCCTTACAACAGTAGCAGGTCTTTGCAACGGTAGCAGGTCTTCGTGGGCGGGACCTTGCAGTTAGGAAAGGCACAGTATGGAGCGGGTTTCGCCGACGCCGCAGTTATGGGCGGGGATTGGCTAGATTTCATTTCTGGGGGCGGGGGCGTGCGATATTTTACAAGGTGTTAGATATTATCGTTTGAGAGCGAGGGGCGGATAGGGGGAGAAGGTTGTGCTCTCGGTCACATTATTGTTGCCGCTTTGGGAAGTTCTGGGGTCTCTGAATGAAGCTCCTCTTTCGTTTGCACTTGGGAGACGTTTTGATCAGACATAGATTACGCCATTTTGAATATATCATCATCAAGCATGTTCTCTCTCAAATCTCTCCGTCGTTCAAATTCGTACCTGCAGTCTCGTTGACAGAGCGGGCGTGCGATATTTTGCGAGATATTAGAGCCTTTTGTTTTAGCGAGGAGTTCTGAAGTTCTGAAGCTCTTAAAGTTCTGAAGTTTATTCCAACTCTAAGCAAAAAATAAAGGCCCAAGAAAAGGTTTAGGCGAGAATGTTGCATTAACAAGCAAAAAATTAATGCACGATGTGCTGCTTCGTCTCGGACCTTTGAAACGGTTAGTTACTACGTATAATGTTTTAAATATTTTTAATTTTTGACTCACTCGAACCGAGGTTGGAAGAATCAGAACCTTCCGTGATAGCCACCTACACTAACAAAGCTTAACGATTTTTTCGAATTTTTACTAAACATTAAAAGAAAGCTGACTTTTTATAGATTTATCTATTCTCATACCCTCGCCAAAACATCCAACTGCACCTCACGTAATGTCAGACGAGCTGGAAACGCAACCCGTCGCCAACCAAAGCACATTCGACCCTCAACCTTCACCCAACGGCCCTCAAACGGCACACACACCCCAGCCAACTAACATTCTGCCAGTCCTGAACCCCAATGACGACCAGGTCGCACACACAACAGCCAATAACACTGACCCGCCGCCACCTTCGTACGTCCAAGCAACGTATCCTCCGGTTGCCGTTGACGATGCGCCCCCGCCGGTGCTCAACCAGCTGTC
Source organism: Triparma laevis f. inornata (assembly GCA_012489335.1). Taxonomy (NCBI): domain Eukaryota; class Bolidophyceae; order Parmales; family Triparmaceae; genus Triparma; species Triparma laevis. The sequence goes on from BLQM01000284.1 coordinate 13,279, forward strand.
CTATCCGACCCTGACCGACCTTTCCCCAGGTGCGTTCTCGCTTCCCTCAATTCTCGTCAATAGCCGAGCAGACGCACAGCCTCTCCGTTCGAATCGACGAAACGTAACCGTCGCACCCATCGCCCCTTGTCGGTCTCGCTCGTTTACTCTAACACAACGCTCGCAGCCCCAACTCCTTCCCCAGCCCCAGCACCTGCCAACAACCCCGCCCCCCCCACCTCCGTCCCTTCCGACCCCCTCCCTCTTCCGCCATTCACTGTTAAGAAGGTGGAGTTCTTTGGCGACTCGAGGACGATCCTCCTCCAGAACGAGAACGGACCCTGCCCTCTGCTGGCCCTCTCGAACGTCCTAATCCTGCGCAACGTCTTGACCTTACCCGCGAAGTGCGTCGCCGAGGAGCTAGTTTCCTTCGACGAGCTCGTGCAGCTCATCGGAGGCCTCGCCCTTGATAGTAAATCGCTGGACACTGACAACCTCCAGTCACTGATATACCTTCTCCCGACCCTCGCAAAAGGCCTCGACGTCAACCCGAAGTTCTGTGAGGGAGTCATGGGCTACGAGTACACCGACAAGATCGTCGCTTTCGACGCATTTGGAGTCGAGCTCGTCCACGGTTGGCTCGTCGATCCTTCCGACCCCAACCACGACATGTTCAAGAATCTCTCCTACAACCAGCTCGTCGAGCTGGTCATCTCCTCCGACAGCTCCGGGAAGGTCGAGGAGATTGTCAAGGGCGATGCCGCTCGCGCGTTCCTCGATGCCTCCTCACACCAATTAACCTACCACGGCCTGACGTCCCTCCACACCCACCTCCCCTCCAATTCGCTCTCCGTCTTCTTCCGCAACAACCATTTCTCCACCATCTTCCAACACGACAACAAAATGTTCCTGCTCGTCACCGACCAGGGCTACTCGTCAGTCTCGGAGGTCGTGTGGGAGGTGAGAACTGTGTGGAGCTCGAGCAATACGCGTGTGCCGATCTCGCTCCTCGCATTAAGAACATTCTAAACTAACTCGTCGCCTCGCTCCTCGGCTCGCTACGCTCGTCGCGCGCTCGTCCCAGGTCCTCTCGAACATCGACGGCGACACCTCCTATGTCAACTCATCCTTCCAAAAACCCTCCATCCACGACGACTATACACGCACCTCCTCCATCCAGTCCTCTCTCCCTGACGCCGACCTCCAGGCCGCCATCTCTGCCTCTCTGAACCTCGACAGCTCCAACGACACCCCTCCCCCGGCAGTCAGCGACACCGTCGTCAACCTCCCCGGAAACTCCACCTCCACTCCCAACGCCAGTGGCATGGATGCCCAGATGGCGCGAAATCTGCAGCAGCATATGAACATGGACTTCCAGATGCGCAGCGACGCTGCAACCGCCCGCATGATACAGCAGCAGGAGGAATACGAATACCAGCAACAGACTGTCTCCGCAAGACAACAGCAGCAGCAGCAGCAGCAGCAGAGGAAGAAGAAAACTTCGGATTCTTCGTGCTCCGTAATGTAACAACGCGTAGTGTAAGTGTAATAAATAATCTTTCGAACCAATTTTGTTGTATAAACTATTAAACACTATCTCTATCATTCATTTCTCCTTCACGTCCCCCAATCCCCTCTCCCACGCGACCCTCCCCTCCCTCCCCTTACTCCTCCCCCCCACCACCCTCCCCACATCCTCTCCATAAATAACCTCCCCGCACCCCTCATCCTCCACTACCTCCCTTAGCATATTCGCGACATACTCTGCAACAAAATAAAAAGCAATACATGTTAAAATGAGCGACGAGATGATAGGGTGAGAGGATGAGAATATGGAAGATGAGGGGGGGAACGAGAACGTTGAGGTATACACTTTCGCTACGCTCAAAACGCCGCTCGAAGAACTCGTCGGCTCTTTGAAAACACCGCTCATATTGAAACTCCTCGTTCAACTCCCCCTCCCCTCCTCGCCCCCCCCCCTCCCCCCCCTCCTCACCTCGCACCGCAACCGTCACCAGCCACAGCCCATACGACGTCATCTGCATATCCCCTCCTCCCCCTTCCCCCCTTTCCCCGCTCCTCCATTCCTCAATAATATTCCCAATCAACGGTTGAATCTGCAGTGTCCCCGGCAGTCTCGCCGCCGCCGGTTCATAAAACTCCGTGAGCATTTTAACCTCCCTCCCCCCCTCCTCCTCCTCCCTCCCCCGCTTTAGTGTATTCCTAGGTAATTTTATCGAAGTAACAGGTTCAACCGACTCCCCGTCCCCCTTCTCCACCGCGGGGAGGTTGTCGACGTACGCTTGGCAGGAAAATCTCTCCTGAATTATATTCACGAATTCCTGAGGGAGAGGGTGTTAGAATGAAGAGGTGTGGGATGAGAGGATAAAAGGATGAGAGGATGAGAGGGAAAGAGGGAAAGAGAACATTGAGGTATACATTTCGCTACGCTCAGGGTTGGAGCGGGTGAATTTGCAATTACGGTTCCGGCTTAGACTTATTGGCAGGCTGCTCCGAGAGACGCTTGCAATCGCGGTTCCGGCTCAAGATTAATTGAGGGGGAGCTCCGGCTTAATCTGCGATCGCGGCTCCGGCTTCAGATTATGCTATGCCAGTGGAGCTCCGGGTCGACTTGCAATCACGGTTCCGGCTTAAATCCATGGGCAGGCAGTTCCGGCTTAAGCTTCTTTGGCAGGCTGCTCCGGATTAAGTTCATAGGCAGGCTCGCCCGGGTGAACGTTGCGATCGCGGGGCTCCAAGACCGCAGTTCCGAAATCATTTATAGTAACGTAAGTCGCTTCGACCCACAAACCCCCCAAACCCCCTCCCCCTGTCTCACCTCATGCAACTCCTTCGTCTTCCCTCCACTCCCCTCTAAAATCCCCTTTAAAATCTCCCCATAAACCCAACCCCCTCCCGAAACCTCATCCTGCCGCTCAAAGTTCCACCCCCATCCCTTAACGAAATACCCTCCTAGTGTCGACCAATACAACGAAAAAGTCTTTGAGTCTGCGACACTACTAATCTCTTTGTACAGTATTAATTTCAATCCTAACAGAACAGAATCGAAGGGAACATTGAAGCATAGGTCTATTACTTCGGAGTCACTGCTCATTTTGCTTAAAACCCTACTCAAATTCTCCCCTGCAATGCCCTCCAGTGATAGAAGTATAGTTGTATTTAATTTAACAACCGAAGAGTAATATAAAAACGGAATTAGCGAGTATACTCTTACTAATTTAATATATCTTAAAGATAAATAATATCAACAAGATCCTAAAGGTAATGTTGATTAAATTAACACTAATTAATCTCAAAGACATGATCGAGATTTGGGAGTTCTTGTTAAACATCTGGAACCCTTCTCCCCATTTTTCCATTAATCCCACCTATCCCTCGTTTCAACCCCCTTTCCCTGCTTACAATCACACATACGTTCCAACGTTCAATATGTCAAAAACAGCTAAGCACATACTAATATCTAACGAAACTCTCACAACTGAGAGAACCTTCGTAGGTGAGATATGCTAGTGAACCGTAGACAGTTCTTGGAGGGTTATTGATTATGTGGTGGATAACACGCTAAGATATCATTAACTATCATTAACGTTCCCTCAGATAATATGAACATTTTCGTTCATTAACGTCGTGCCATCATTAACACCCGTCTCCTCTACCTGTTGCGAGGAGACCCATACTAACAAATTCCCCAATAGAACAAATGGAAACATGTTTATTAGTCTTCGTACAACCTTTAGGTAAGAGTAGTTTACTAAATGTTTTCGTCAACGATTGAAAGCTAACACTTTTTTTAGCACAAAACCCTCAAATAGTAGGTACGTACATTTATTTTCCTTGAGAGATTAGTTAGTAGATGGACGTTGTACGTAATGTAGATGCGATCGCTGCTTGTATATGATCAACGCCGCACTCTCTCTTGAGGCACGAACGCTGCGTACTGACAGCGTCGTGTTCTGAATTAATACGGTTCGTTTTCGTATGAGCCGGAAATTCTGGTAGTAACTACTGTAGATGGCTGAAGACTGCTTGAGTCACGATGCCGCTAAGTCAATCCATCAGAAATTATCACCAACGCCTCTAACTCGTCGACTTCACTCCTCGGGTTTCCGCTCCTCGCTCTGTTGTTCGTCCTCGGCTCGCTCTATTTCGCTCGAGACAGACGCAGGAACTCAGGCCGCCCTCTTTTCTAATATAGAAACGCTCTTTAAATTCAACACCGAGTTTCTGAAGGCTCTAGAATCCGATGCTAAACAAAATCCAGAGGGAGGGAGAAGAGTAGGTCATATCTTTAAACAGGTGAGAACTCCAACGGTTATCTACACCCACCTCAAATTCATTTTTAACACCGCGCATGAAACATTTAGTTCGCTCCGTTCTTTAAAATGTTTACACTCTACCTTAATAACTTCGAAAAGGTGAGCAAGCTGAGTCTACTTCGCCCGATCACGAACTGTTACCTTCCCACCGTTCCGCTCCACTAGGGCCGCTGCGCGGGGCCTAGCCCCTAGCACTTTCCTAGTCCTTTTTTCAAGCCCTTTATTATATGTAACCGCCAGTAACTCTTACGTAACCGCCGATACTCATTCGCTCCCGAGGTTCAACTATTTTTACGTTCCGGCCGTTCCGCTCCGCTAGGGCCGCTGCGCGGGGCCTAACCCTAGCACATGCCCGATCCCTTTTTCAACCGCTTCATGATTTATTCAACCGCCAATAACTCATGCGTAACCGCCAGTAACTCACTAACACGCTCGTTGCGATCGCGATCGCTTCACCCCCCTCCCCCAGGCAATGGACCTGCATGCGGATTTAATGCTGTCCAACCCCAGGTGCGAACACCCTCCTGCTCACACCCGCTCATGCTCATTACTAGCTCCAGTCGTTTCCCTCTCAAAAGCCACTCTAACTCCGCCCTCCACTCCTCGGGCTTCACTCCTCGCTCGGACTTCGTCTTCGGCTCGCTTCGCTCCCCCCTCCCCCCACAGCTACCGGGATTTCATAAACCATGCTCAGGTGAGAAACTGCGAGGACGAAGCCCAGCTCGTTGCTTCTCTTATCTAACTCGTTGACGCCAATCTTCATGCGACTCGCTACGCTCGCCGCCGCAGAACGATCCCAGGTGTAAAGGTCACAACATAATGACAATGCTGATTACACCCGTACAGCGTGTGCCGAGGTGAGAGGCAGCGAGAAACGAAGCCCGGCTCGTCGCTTCGCTCCTCGCCGGGCTTTGTCCTCGTTTCTAACTCGTCGTCGCTTCGCTCGTCGCAGATACAAGCTCCTGCTAGCCGACTTCTTGAAGGCCTTGCCGCCCACGGAGCCCGACTACAACGATTTAGAGAAGGCCTTAGAATTAGTCGGAGCCAGTGCGAAGCATAATAACGAGGTGAGATATTTGCGCTTCTAATTTTGTCTGCGCTAGTAGAAGATTCTCGTCTAACACGGCTTGCTTCGCTCGCCCCGTTTCGCTCGCCAAAACTCACAGGCCATTAGGAAGAGGGAGAATCAGGATAAGATTCTGGAGATCCAGATGAAGTTTGAGGAAGGCACCAGCGTGAACTTGCTGGATAACCCGAGTAGGTGAGTCTAACCGAGGAGCGATTAGGACGAGAACGTTGAGTGTATGCAGCTACGCTACGCTCAGGGTTGAAGCGGGTGAATTTGCGATCGCGGCTCCGGGTTCAAATTAACTGAGGGCTAGCTCCGGGTTAGTTTGCGATCGCGGCTCCGGGTTCAACTTAATTGGGGGCCAGCTCCGGGTTAATTCGCGACCGCGGCTCCTGGTTCAACTTGTGCCAGTAGAGCTCCGGGTGAACTTGCAATCGCGGCTCCGACTTCAACCTATGCTAGTGAGCTCCGGGTGAACTTGCAATCGCGGCTCCAAGTCTCAATTAATAGGCAGGCTGGAACGCGTTAGTTTGTAATCGCAGCTACGGCTTATTAATAGGCAGGCTGGTCCAAAACCTTGGCTCCAAGTTCTAACACGATCGCTTGATACCCCCTCGCCTCTCATAGAGAATTCCTAATGATGGGCGACATGACGAAGCTGTCCCGCCGAGGGCCTCAATCACACACCTTCTGGCTGTTCAACGATCTGTTGCTCTATGGAGATCAGAAACTGAACGGGAGCTACAAGGTCAATAGGAGGATCGAGCTTTTGAAGTGCCAAGTCAGTAGCCCGAGCGAGGACGAGGTAAGAACATGCGAGGGCGACGAAGAAGAAGAAGTCTGAGGACAATGTTCGAGGGGCGAAGCGATGACAGTTTCGGCTCGAGTGAACTTGCAATCGCGGCCCCTGCGACATTAATTGAGGTTGAGGGCACGGCTTAATTTTGCGATCGCGGCTCCGGGTTAAAATTTATTGAGTTGTGGGGCACAGGTTAATTTGCGATCGCAGCTCAGGTTAAACCTAATGGGCAAGCTGGTCCGCGTAAGCTTGCAAACGCGGCTCCGGCTCTAAATCAATTGAGGTGCAGGGCACGGCTCAATTTGCGATTGCGGCTCATGTGTGTTCTTAATGCTCGTCACTTCGCCACCACTTTCAAAAGAAACCTCCTCCCAATTCTAATTCGCCACTCCTTGGCTCGCCTCTCATCACCATCGCAGATTAAGCAGAGCGAGGACATCAAGCAAGACTTCCCTGTAGACTGCATGATCAGCGTAGAGAGTAGTGAGAAAAGGTGAGCTATTCATCGAATGAGCTGATCCATTTGCAGCGATTGCTTAACATTCTAAACTAACTCGTCGCTTCTCATTCACAGCTTCGTCGTCTACGCGGAGACCAAGGAGAAACGAATGGAGTGGGTCAAGAAAATCAACCAGGCGATAGAGGACCTGAGGACGAAGTTTAAGGCGGAAACTGGACAGCTGGCTCCCGTGTGGAAACCCAACAGCACCGCTAGCGCTTGCTCCTGCTGCGGCAAAAAGTTCAGCTTTACGTTCAGGAGGCACCACTGCCGCAACTGCGGCGACATCGTCTGTGACGACTGTAGTAAAACTCGAATCCTCTTGAAACATATCGACGAAAAGTACAAGGTCAGGGTCTGCGACAATTGCAAGGTACGCAGTTGCGAGAAGCGAAGCGACGACAGGTTTGACTCGAGTGAACTTGCAACCACGGCCCCGGCTCTAAATCAATTGAGGTGGAGGGCACGGCTTAAGTTTGCGATCGCGGCCCCAAGACCTTGGCTCCGGTTTAAAATGAATTTAGGTGTGGGGCGCGGGTCAATTTGCGATCGCGGCTCCAGCTTAAACCTAATGGGCAAGCTGGTCCGAGCAAGCTTGCAATCGCGGCCCTGGCACTAATATTAGCGCTCGTACTCCGGAAACTTGCAAGCCTCTTTCATCCCCACGCAATTCTAACTCGTTAACACGCTACGTTGCAGGACGGCGACAACAAATCTGGCAACGATGAAATCAAGCTCTTTATGAGGATGATGAACAAAGACGAGTACATCGTGAAGGACGTGCCCAAGTACGACCCCCCGTCGGTCACGTTTGGGGAAGTTAATAGGCCAGACTGGGCAGTCGACGCGGAGGTCTCAGCGATGACTCCTGCAGTTGCGAAGATGCAGATTTCTAAGCCGCCTCCTTCCGACGCCAATTTCAGCGTCAGCAAGCCCAACCCAGTCGGAGCCCCTTCTCCCGACCTCCGAATGCAAACATTCCGCCCTAAAGCGCCAGCTCCTGCAGCGGCTCCTCCCCCGCCTCCTCCTGAACCCGAGCCGGTTGTGGTTTCGCAGGCAGTGGCTCCAGCCAAACCAGCGAAGCCTCCCAAACCTATGAAACCTCCCAAAAAGACTCAAGCTGCTCCCGCTCCTGCGCCAGCTCCCGCCCTAGCTCCTGCGCCTAATCCCGCACCAGCATCAGCAGGACCAGTGGTTCCCAAACGGCCAGCAAGGTTCTCGCGACCGGTAGGCAAGGAAACTAACACCTCGGCTGCACCAGCGGCTGCTCTGGGTTCGAACCCAATGGCGCAAAGTGCAAACGGACGCTTCTACGCACTCTCGCAACTTCAAGACAAGAATAATTGTCCCCCGAACGTAGATCCGAAAACCAGAGAAATGTTCTTGAGCGAATTGGACTTCATGGGCGTCTTTGGAATGACGAAAGAGCAGTACAAGACTAAGGCGGCGTGGCAACAAGTAGTACTTAAGAAAAAAGCAAACCTTTTCTGACTTCGAATCCAAAATTGTTGTCTCCTCTCTCTACTCAAACCTATTCTGGGTTAGTTTGCGACCGCGGCTCCGGCTTAAAATTAATTTAGGTTTAGCTCAGGGTTAATTTGCGACCGCGGCTCTGGGTTAAAATTAATTTAGGACTAGCTCCGGGTTAATTTGCGATCGCGGCTCCGGGTTAAACTTAATTAGGGGCTAGCTTCGGGCTGAAAAAGAAGGTGATTTTCTGATTCCAAAATTGTCTCCTCTCTTCTAAAACCCCTAACCCATACTATTTACTTTCCATTCTTCTCTAACTTATCGTTCGCGTTCATCTGCCTCGAAACCAAGCTCTTGTACTCGCCCTCTCTCTGGATCAACTCCTCGTGCTTCCCGCTCTCCACAATCACCCCGTTCTTGACGACACAGATTTTGTCCGCGTTCCTGATGGTTGACAATCGGTGCGCGACCACAATCACGGTCATGCTGCATCCCTCTCCCGCTCTTCCCATGTTCGGGTTCGGCGTTTCTACTCCTCCGCGACCTAACATCCTGTCAATCGCGTCCTGCACCAGTGCCTGCGACGAACGTAGCGAGGAGCGAAGGTTTGAGTTAGAGTTGTGAAGTGTCGCGTTTCGAGAATTTACTCGCTCCTCATTTTCTTCTTACCTCGCTCTCCGCGTCCAACGCACTCGTCGCCTCGTCCAGCAGCAAAACCTTGGGGTTCCTGACTAAAGCCCTCGCAATGGCGATGCGCTGCTTCTGCCCTCCGCTCAATTGAACGCCCCTCTCTCCGACCTCGGTGTCGTACCCCTCTGGGAGGTTCTCGATGAAGTCGTGCGCGTTGGCTAAACGCGCGGCGTTCTTAATGTCTTCGAGGGAAGGTTCGTCTTCCCTCCCCTCCAATCCGAACATGATGTTTCTGGCCACACTGCGAGCGAAGAGAAGAGACCAGTTAGAAATAATAAAGGGTGAGGTGCAAGGTGCTCGTATCTAATTCTCACCTCCTCGCGTACAGCGTCGGCTCCTGGCTCACGACCGTGACGTTCTTGGAGAGGTAGTCCGGCGCGAACATGTGAACTTCTTCTCCGTCGATCTTGATCGTTCCGTTAGAACATTCGTACAGGTGCTGGATTAGGCTGATGACGGAGCTGTGAGTGACGAACGGCGAGCAGGCGAGCGAAGGAGCCGTGTAAGTAAGTTGGAGTGTGTTAACTAGATTTGAGATTTAAGTCGTGATTCGTACCTCTTCCCGCCTCCGCTAGGTCCAACCAAGGCCACGACAGCTCCCGGTGGCGCAACGAAATTCATTCCATCCAAAACCCTCCTCTTCGGCCTCGCAGGGTAATACATTTCAACACCGTTCAACGTCACCTCTCCCATGCACTCCGTCGGGTAAACGCCGTCCTTCCTTCCCCTCAGTTCGGTGATTTTGACCTCGTTGGGGTTTTGGTTTGGTTTCCATTCTGCGACGAGCGGCGAGCGAAGCGAGCCGAGGAGCGAAGCAACGAGTTAGTATAACTTGCTTCTAGTATCGTTGCGAGCGGCGAGCGAACGAGCAGCAAGCGAAGCGAGCCGAATAACGCATTCCAGCGAAACAACTCAATCAAGTACAAATACGCCGCTCCTCTCGCAATCCCCCCATTCCCAGCTCCTCCCACCCTCTCACCTTTGACTCTCGGTTTTCTGTGCATCAACTCGAAGACCTTATCAGCGGCTCCAACCGCCATGGTTAAACTACTGAAGATGCTGCCCATCATGTTGAACGCGTCGCTTAGGCTCGACAAATACAATAGAAACGAAACAAGCTGCCCCCCGGTAATCTGATTACTCTGCATCAACATCCCCCCATACAACAAAACCACAGCCGTAACCAACTGCGGCAAACTAGTAATCGCCGCCGCGTACCACAAATACGCGAAAGCGGACTTATTGTTCAAGTACAAATACCTGTGATGAGCGTAGCGAGGAGCGGAGAGCGCGAGGAATGAAGCGACGAGTTAGTATATAATATGCGAGGAGTAAGAGCGGCACATCCTCGTCTTTCGATCCTCTTTGTCGTCGTCCGCTTCTCGTTGTCGTCGTTCGACCCTCGTTGTCGTCGTTTGATCCTCGTTGACGTCGTTCGCTCCTCGCTCCCCACCCCCTTCGCTCCTCCCTAACCCTCGTCCTCGCAGTAACTCGCTCTCACCTGTCCATGAAGACTTCGTATTCTTTCAATTCAGCTTCTTCCGCTCCAAAACCCTTCACAGTAGGCATGCTCCCAATAGCAGCCTCTCCAATTCCGTTAGCATCAGCTAACTTCTTCTGAGTCAACTTCGTCAGGCGGCGGATGTATTGACCGTACCATTTACTCATCACCGTGATTGCCGGAACGGAGACGAAGGCTAGAAGCGAGAGTTCCCAGCTGATCAGGAACATGAAAACGAGAACGCCGATCGCTTGAACGAACGAACGGAGGAAAACATTCACGTTCAGGGTTACTTGATCTCCAACCAAAGTAGTATCACTACAAAGTCTACTAGTAATATCCCCGGTCTTCGTAACGTCGAAAAACCCAACGTCCTGCGCCATCAGAGAATTCATAAGCTGCAATCGGAGTCTCGCGTTGACTCGACCTCCTACGACGGTGAAGGTTGAGCCTCTGGCGCCGGAGAAGAAGCCGCAGCAGACTGCGGCTATAGCGAGGTTTCTGCGAGCGAGGAGCGCAGCGAGCGCGAGCGTGTTAGTGGTGGAGACAGTGAAAACGAGGAGCGAAGCGAAGCCCGTGAGGAGCGAAGCGACGATGCAGTTCTTATTCTCCAGTAGAATTAATGCGCAAGGGAGCAAAGAGGTAGAAAACTCGTGGCATTGCCCCTCGCCACCGCTCGCGTACTAGTAATAAATAAAATCATCTTATTCCCAGTTCCTCTCCTCCTCACCTGACGTTCTCTGAAAATCCAGGCACATCCCAAACGTTCCCTTCAATATTCTTCTCCGAACTCTCCGCTCCTAAAGCGTCCAAAATATTCCCCGTAAACCTCGGGATATACACCTGCGCAATAGCCGCCAACGTTAAATTAACAAAAGCGAAGATAATAAGGTGTAAATCCGGAAGACATATTTTCAATAAATCCGCCCACCCCGCAGAGTAATCCGACGCATCTCCTTTAATATCACTCTCCGGAATTTCACTAACCCTTGAATCCTCTTCGCCGCATTCAACGTCGTTAGTTGAATCACCAGTTGAATCACCAGTTGAATTACCAAGTAAAGGATCACGTAAACTAACGTCAGAAGTTGAACGGAATATAGATTCCCTTCGTTTCCTCATTTTACCAGCGACGGATTCAGCCGTTCCTCTAACGTAAGTTAATTGAATGATGGGAGTAAAAAAACCTATACCGGAGCAGATCCAGAAGGGGTAGATGTCGACTTCAGTGTAAACACCATTCAGTAAGCGGAGGAAGGTTTTTACGCAAAGGTAGGTTAAGGAGAGTACGGTTAAGATATTGGAGGTTAGGGTAGGGTTGCGGAGGATACGTTTGAGGTAAGGTGACCATGGTTCTGTGGGAGGTATTACGAGGATGGTTAGCGTCTTACTTACGGAATGAGGAGTGCCCGTCATCTTCAACGAACGTCAGCGTGTAAAATGATCAAGGCAATGAAAGCAGAGCCCCGTCTCCTCGGCGGCGGCGCAAACGCGTAAAATTGGCGATTGTCAGACAGCGACGTAAGAGCCCGCGCTGCAGCGGTTTTACGCCCCTGGAGATCAATCTTGAAGAAGTACTTGTGCGCTACGCTCATATCCTGTCGGGCGTCGCGCGCAACAGAGGCGCGTTTAGTTTCATTCGTACCTTCTAAAATCTCTTCCTCCTTCTCTAATTTACTCATTTCAACACCATTCTTCTTCTTAAACTGCATACTCGTACTCTTCACATACTCTTTTTCAGAGAAGAACGTACTTATATAAATCATCGTTATTAAGGAGAGGAGGAAACGAAGGAGGGAGAGGATTGTTAGGTCGGAGAGAGAGGTGGAGAGGTGGAAGGGGGTGAGGTGGGTGAGGGTGGAGGAGTTGGAGATTGAGGTTGAGACACTGAGGAGGGGGAGAGAGGTTGGGTTAGAGGGTTGAGATGAATGGGTTTGGGCGTGTCCCTTGAGACCAAGCGAACTTTTCGCAAGCGTCCTTTGTCGCCCGACAGCGCTGAAGAGACAGCGCTGCGATGACAACGACGACGCGGTCGAGTCAAGGCAGTCGCTTCGGTCCCTCCTGCTTCCCGCAACGCCTGCTGACCCTTCGCACGTAGCTTAAATTGCATCATTTCCCAATCTTATGCTGAGTCGCATCGACCAAAAACGACTCGACCCAGAAAAAAACTTACTTTGGAAGTATATCAGTACTAAATAACACAGTAACTACAACATCTAGGATTAGGGAAGTTACGTAGATCTTCATTTTTTAATTTGGTTTACGAAAAGATGAGATATTTTGCCAGCCTTTGATGACCACATTTGACTTTCGGGAGATTTGATTCAAAGGTTCAAATGTCGAAACCTGGATTGATAGCGAAGATTAAAGGGGGAGGGAGTGCTGTGGTTGAAGAGGATAAGAAGGTGAGGGGAAGACGGGCGGGAGGGGAGGACGGTGAGGGGGAGTTTGAGGAGGTTTTTGGAGGAGATTGCTGTTGTCTTTGGTGAAGATTTCGGAGGATGGTGCAGGGTGGAACGTGGATCAATCGAGTTCGTTTTACGTTGATGTCGGAGAGAAGATTGTGAAACTGCGGCTAAAAGAAAATTGATATTATTAACGGCGTTTTTCTGCGAGTTGGGACAGCACGACAGCGCTCTCCCACGGAGGCGGGGGAGTCGCTGCCGCTGCTGCTGTCGCTCTCTCGGCCGCCGCCGCTTCCTGATCAGCTCACGGATCCTCAGTCGCGCGCGATCAGTCCTTTAATGCGCATTTCAAACGTTGATCACCGCTCGTTAACTCGTCAAAAAATCTCACTCCAAACAAAATAACGAAACCCCCCCCCCACCCACAACTCAGGTATCACACAAATCCTCCTCCCCTCCTCCTTCTGCCTCCTCCCCCCTTCCCACAACAACCCCCGCCCCTCTTCAAACCGGTCTATTCAAACGTTTCTTCAGTAACCCTAAACCACCTCCTCCCGTAATTCCTAAAAATCTTCCCAAAGACGTTCCTAATACAGGGACGAAGAAAGTGTCCTTTGATGATGAAGTGGGAAAGAAGAAAGAGAATAAAAAGAAGGGACAGAAGAAGGATATGTTTCCGACGGTGAGATTTAGGGAGGGGGTTTGAATGAGAATGATGGTGCTCGATGATGATATATCTAAAAAGAAGGTTGCAAGTCTTATCAAAACGACTCCAACGTGCAAGCGTAAGAGGAGCGTCATGCAGAGGCTCCATAACGTTCCAAAGCGGCGGCAATAATGCGACTGAGAGCATAACCCTCCCCCTTCAACTCGCTCATCAATTCAACCTCCTCCTGCTAACTACCCCGGCTCGCTTTGCTCCCCAGAAAATTCACCTCACCCAAAACCCCCCCGACCCCTCCAACCCCTCCTCCCTCCTCTCCCCCAACCACTCCGCCCTCTCCTCCACCATCCCCTCCCGCTTCACCCAGAACACAATCGAATCAGTCGAAATCAGTTTGTACTATGATCTAAAGAAGGATGTGGGGAGGTTGATGAAGGAGTTTACGGGGAAGTTCGAGGGACCGGGGTTAAGGATTGGAGAGGCGGAGGTTTTTTTTAATACTTTTTTGGGAATTAGGTGAGACTGAAATTTAAAGGAGTGATTTGAAGAGGAACGTGCTCGATGATGATATATTCAAGATCACACTGTGCTATCTGATTAAAACGACGATCTCTAACACCTCATAAAACAACGCACGCCCCGCTCCCCTCCACAACGTTCAGGTACGAATTTGACGACGGGGCGAATTGAGAGAGAATGTGCTCGATGATGATATATTCAAGAAGTCTTTCCTACATCTGAATACGGCGACTCCCATCGGGCGACCGTGAGAGGAGCGTCATGAAGAGACTTCAGATACTGCTATCGCGGCGGCAATAATGCGACTGAGAGCACACCCACAACGTCAACCTCCTCCCTCAAATCACCGACCACCAAAAACTCTAACACGCCTCCCACCAACACGCTCCGCTCTCTTCGCTTCAATAGGTACGACGGAAATTGATGGAGTGAATTTGATTGAATTCGTGCTCGATGATGATATATTTAGAACAAACCCATCACCACTGATCAAAACGACTTTCACGTGCAAACGTAAGAAGAGCGTCATGCAGAGACCCCAGTACGATCTAAAGCGGCAGCAATAATGCTACTGAGAGCACACACACCTTCACCATCGCCTCCTCCCTTACCACCCCTCTCTCTAACGCTCGCTTGGCTCGCCCAGCCAATCAACCCCCTCTGTAAAAAAGACGATGTTCAAGTGGAAGGACGGCCGCTTCATCAAGGCCCTCGGCGCCTTCACGGCCGACCTGCGTTGGTTCATAGCGGTCACCTCCAACCTCAAAGAGTCGGCGTCCCTCGACGACGACGCGTCCTGGGGAAGCATGGACCGCGTGCACACCCTGACCCCCAAGCAGAAGGGTGGGGAGCCGAGAGCTACTACGCCTGAGCAAAAACG
>BLQM01000284.1:35188-53222 GCA_012489335.1 Triparma laevis f. inornata
GCGGGAGGAGGGGAGGAGAGGAGAGAGGGCGGAGTGTGTGTGCCGAGACCGAGGACGGGGAAGAGCTAGATTTTTTGTTAGGGCGTTTGGTGTGTTTTTAGGGGGGTTGGGGGGGACTAGTATGCTATGAGTGTACGTGGAAAGAGTTACAGAGTTTGGGGTTGCGAGTGGATGGTGAAATCGACGAAACTTAAATTTGAGGGAAGGAAAACTGAGAAAAATAAGTAGCTAGTTCTCGAAACCTACGAGCCATGATGTCCAAATCTGTAGTTCCTCGGTCCAAGGATGATCACAAGACCCAGGAAACGAGCAGGAAGCGCGGAAGGGATGACGAGTGGAAAGAAAATGAGATTATCGAGGACTTGGCGACGGCGATCACGACAGCTTCATCCCCTCTCCCCTCCTTCTTCACGTTTAGCGCTGAGGCTATGTCCAAGTCGGACATCGCGTCGCTCCCCCTCTCAATCCGCGCCTCCGCCAAGTTCGCACAAATACGCTCTTCCTTACGCCTCCGCTACAACGCCATCTGTTCTTCTGCTCGCTGGGCGAATAATTACTTCCACCACCTAGCGCACACGTGCTGCACCGAGGTCGACTACGGCGGCTGCAACTGCATGGCCACATAATGCGACTGCTCCTACAAATACGTAAAACCCATCAAGGGGAAAATCTGATACGAACTCAAGGAACCTCCGACGAAGCACGAGTTCGACAAAATGCGTGAAGACGATCCTAAGTTCAAGTACAAATTAAACGTAATAGCTATCTACGCGAGGATGTGCCTTTTTTAGTTCCGCCAGCCCTGCACTATTTCCGCTATCTTCAAGACAGTTTCGATAGTTTTCGGCGCACATCATCGTATCAACGTGGTCTTTCCCGAGCTGCGCCTCAAATCCCTCGAGCGCTCTCTGAAAAAGCTCCTTGGCTTTCCCATATTCATTCAATCCTCCTGCATAACTACTCGCGATATTCGTCGCGGTGGTTAGTGTCTCAGGGTGAATCTTCCCAAACATCCTCTCGTACCCCTTCAAAGCTCCGTCTCCAAAGTTACAACATTCTCCTCTCCCAACGCCCTCTCCATCTTCCTCATCAAATCTCTTAGCTTCTCAATTAACTCATCTTGGTTCCCCCCTATATTCATGATCAAACTAGCCATCACATCGAGCACCTTCTCACTATCGCACCCTAGCTGAAAACCAAAACCTCCAAAATCCTCCTCCACGCAACTACCCTAAGCGACTTATTGTTGAAGAGCTCCTGACTGCTCAGCTTCGCCAACGCCCTCAGCTTCACCAAGTCCTCCGACCTCGTGATCATCAGCACCTGTCGCTTCAGCGGTAGATCGGGGCCTACATCTCTGGTATTTCCATCTCCAAAACGTCAAAAACGTCCTTCCACCTCAAGTATGCCTCCTCGTTCCCATTGAACTGCTTCTGGAAGTACTCGTCGAAGCCCTCTCAGCTTGTGAGCTGCCTCAGATTCTTATACGACGTCGGCCACAGCCCGTGCTCACCAATGGAGCTCTGCCACTTGCCCAAGGTAAACCCTGCAATCTTCCTGCAGAGCGGACAAGGCTCCTTCAAATTCATCAACTCCTCCGTACACTCCCTGCACGTTGCCGAGTGTCCGCACGGTCTCAACTTCGCGTTAACAGCACTGTCGAGGCAGATAATACACGTATCCTCGTCGTCCTCTTCTTCCTCGAAAGAACCCTTGCCGCGGGTTTGGACAGAGATTGGCTAGATTTCATTTTTGGGGGCGTTTGGTGTGTTTTGAAGGGATTGAGGAGGGACTGGTATAATATGAGTGTACGTAGAAAGAGTAATAGACTTTGGAGTTGTGTGTGGGACGGTAAAATTGACGAAACTGAATTTGAGGGAAGAAAATCTGAGAAAATATCGGTGCGGGAAGCCTACGCACCACGATGTCCAAGTCTATAGCCTCAGAGTCTAATTTATACATCAAGAGCTGGGAAACGGCGGGAAGCGCATTGGGGAGGACGAGGAGAATGAGAATGCGGAGGGGAAAATCGAGGGGGCGGCGGCGATCACGACAACTACGACGACTCAGAAATCGATAATTACGTCGAGGATCGGCGGCGGAGATATCGCTAACACAGAATCCCTCTCCCACAGCTGCCAATGATTCTCCTCTCGCCGCTCCTCATGCTGCTGCTTAATTCCGCTTCGTTCAAGGCGGCACAAGAGCTACCCATCATTAACCGAGGGCTCGAAGAGGCGGCACTGATGATGTTGCCGGCGCATAAACAATCGGAGCTTTTGACGAAGCCGCTACCGAAGGTTCGCAAGGGTAAGGCTAAGGTCAAGGCTAACGTCAAGTCAGTGCAACCGACTTCCAAGGGCGGCTTCGCCTCGTCAGCATCAGGTGAGAAACTGCGAGGACGAAGCACCCGCGATGTCGCTCTTCGCCTAACTTGCATTGAGAACGTCCGAACTAACTCGTCGTCTTCATCATCAGGGCCCCAATCACCCCTCGCCAAACCACTCCACGTCGCTGGTGTCGTCAGGATCCCGTCACTCCTCTCAATTCCCCTCGCAGACTCCCTCCGCGCCCACTGCCTCTCCGTCGCCGATGGGGCGGACCCAGATTTGAGCAATGTACTCTTGACCGTCAACAGAAGTGATGTCCGGCTCCCCCTCTCAGATCCCTCCGTCCTATCCGCCCTTGACGCCGTTCTCAACGGGCCGCTCGGAGACCTTTTGGACGACGTCTTAACAACCGTAAACGAAGCCCAGCAAGGAGCGAAGCGAAAACGCATGATTACTCATTCTAACTAGTCGCCTCGCTCCTCTGCTCGCCGCAGTCCTCGGTGCTTCACGAACTCGCTTGCCTAATAAGCGATCCGGGCTCTCAAAGGCAGGTCCTACATCCCGACGTAGGTTATACCACTGATTTAGGCATTGTAACGTGCTTCGTCGCGCTACAGAATATTAATTTGAACATGGGCCCGACGGTACGAATATCGCGACGAGCGTAGCGACGATCTGGGAATGCGACAATTACGGTCGCAATTCGTCCGCACTGGTAGCTTCAGCCTAAACGCGTAAGATTCTTTCTACACTACGCAATTCTAACTCGATAACACCAATCTTCATGCGACTCGCTACGCTCGTCGCAGATCTTTTTACCAGGCACACACAAACAAGGGTGGAAGGAACTTCTTGACGACGAAGATAGCAGAGACGACATGATAACTGGTCGTCCCTCGTCTCTCTCTCTTCTGAACTTGGGGGAAGTATCCATCTTCGACGGCAGAATTCTGCATGCAGGGTCGGCGAACGAAAGCGAGGAAAGGAGGGCGATATTTTACTTTTCTTTTCGTTCACCGTATTTCAACCCGGCTTCTGGCACGAGCCAGGGGAGTCTTTGTAAGGAGTTGAGGGAAGAGGGGCTGACTCTCGAGGAGGTCAGAGTGAAGTGCGCGATTAAAAGTAGTTGATTGAATTTCAATCAGAACCTTTTTCTTCTATTTTTTTTCTTTAAAACGCCATAACTATCTACGCGAGGATGTGCCCTTTCTGAGTTCCGCCAGCCCTGCACTGTTTCCTCTTGCTTCAAGAAAGTTTCGATAGTTTTCGGCGCATCTCATCGTATCAACGTGGTCTTTCCCAAGCTGCGCCTCATAGCCCTCGAGCGCTCTCTCATAGAGCTCCTCAGCTTTCACATAGCCCTTCTGACTCTTATAAACGCTCGCAACCTAAAGGCACGCTGACTTTGGAGACACATTTTTTGTTGTATTCTACTATTCTATCTTATCTTTACCCTCCCGCCGCACCATCTTCGTCACCTTCGCAACAACCCTCCATAGCACATACAGCCCTCCCCCAATAACGCTCAAAACGGGGCCCAGCGCAAATACCAAAAGGAACCCGACAGTAAAAAAGTAACCCACAATAAGATGCAGATTACTCACGCTACCGCGATAGGGCTGGCAGTCGTACTCCCCCCCTTCTCCCACAACCGGATCAATATCGTTCAACTGAAAAGTTTTTGATATCGCCACGCCGTCCGGCGTCATGACCTCCGCCAAGACCCTCCCCTTCTCAATTTCCGCGAAGTCGAATTTCGCGTAATTCAACTCGATGCTGTAATCCTTCTGCCCCGTCTTCTCGTCAACGTTGACCTCGTTCCAAGGCATCACGATGTGACTCAGGTGCATGAACGTGGAGCTGAGGAAACACATGTAGGGGTAGAACCAAAACTCTCGATGCTCAGGTTGCGGCGAGAAGAAAGTGGACCACGAGTGGGTGATGCCGGAGGTGGTCAGCTCGTAGAGGGTTCTAACAGAGGACTGCGCGGTGCAGGTCACGCGGAGGAGCTGGCTCATGTGAACGTCACCAGTCAGCAAAATCGGCGCCTTGACACCCGAGTTCATGACGGAGTTTAGGAGGCGCGTTTTCGATTGTGGGAACTTCTCCCAGTCCTCGGCTAAATTCCCGTTCGGCACGCGGCTCTGACTCAAAACTTGCAGCCCGTTCATCACTATATTAACACGTGCGTTGGACTTGCGTAAATTTTCTTCGAACCACGTCCACTGCGACGGGCGGCGAGCGAACGAGCGAACGAGCGGCGAGAGTAACGAGCCGTATCAGAAACGTTGTGTAAGGTCTTGACTGTCGCTACTAGCAGTATTCTCAGCTCGTCGCTTCGCTCCTCACGGGCTTCGTCCTCGCAGTAACCCTTTTTCACCTGCTTCTCCCCCAACATATCTAATCCTATCCCCTTCTCCAAACTAAAATCGAAGCCCTTTGGCCAAGGATCTTTGTTAGACCGGCAGTCGAGGTAGAAAATCGCTACGGTGTTATTCGAGGAAGGAACGGAGGAAGGATAGCCGTTCGCGTCCTCATTGTAAGCTGCGACAAGCGTAGCGAGTAGCGACGAAAGCAGCGTCAACATTGAGACCGGAGCTACTGGCGAACGCTGAATTTCGAACGGAGGTATCACATTCTCGCATCGTCGCTTCGCTCCTCGCAGCTTCTCACCTACCGGCGGAGAGTTCAAAGGATAAGCGAAGACCTTAACTCCGTAGACACCCTCGCCAGCCTTCGCTCGCTGCTTCGCGACGTCTTCAACTACATTCAAATGCTCGTTGCTGGTATCTATAAAGTCTATAAACGCCGACGCGCTCTGCGCTTTCAACGGGAAATTTTTATCGCCGTTGTTCTTGCCGTAATCGTGGTCGTCTATTGTCCCGAAGTGGTACGCCGTCGGCAGCGGGTAATACGGGTTCTCCTCTAAAATCTGAGAATAGAGCGATTTTAGACGGGACTCGGTCGCCGTGACTCGTGTCGGCTTCCCGTCCTTTACGACGAGCCTGTCTCCGTAGACAGCATCGCCGCCCCAAACGAATGCAGAGGCGTTATGAGAGTTCATGCTTCGCCATAATGCATCGACACCGCCTTCGATTGGAATGAGCGGGTTGTTGCAGGAGGCGAAGATGATGGAGGGGGTGGCGAAAGGGGACAGTCCGACCATGTTCGCGGCGGTAGTTTAATAGAGTGAAAAGCTGGAGCATTTTTTAGGGAAGAAATCGGATCTCATTCTCAATTTAAAGTGCTTTAACGTTTTCAAATCGGAACCAAATCTTCACGACAGCAATCTATCTATTCTTCTAATCGATGTTCACACACTTCCTCCTCACCTTCATCGTATCAACTAATCTGCTGCTATCTTCGGCAATGTCGATGTCGATGCCGCCAACGAAAAAATCGAAGCCCAGCCCTACCCCCAAGACGATAACCTTCATCCGCCACGGTCGCACCTTCGCCAACGAGTACCTTTCCAAGACCCACCAATGGGGCGCGCCAGATTTCACTGACGACGCGGGGCTTCACGATTCACCTTTAAATGAAAAGGGCGTCTCACAAGCGACCCTCCTAAAAACAACCCTCCGAAGCTCCCTCAGCGTGAGCCCGTCGTCAACCATAGTTTTAGTTTCTCCGTTAACGCGAACGTTGGATACGTTTAAGTTGAGCTCTGAAGGTGGAATTTATGACGGTTGCAAAATCAAAGCCTGCAAGTTTCTTGCGGAGCGCACGTATCTTGTGTCGGATAACGGCAAGCCCCTTTCGGAACTGAAGAAAAATTACAAGAACGTTGATTTCTTTGATATCGAAGAGGAGGAGTGGTGGTTCGACTATTCGCGCGATGTCGGTGGGGAGTATACTGAGTGGAGGCCAAACGACGCTCAGCAGAAGTATTTGATAGACGGCGAGCCAGATGAGTACTTCGAAAATAGGTGAGCGTAGCTTTGCCGCTTCTTTTATAAAGAATATCATTAATTAATTCGTCGCTTCGCTCCTCGGCTCGCCACAGGATGATGCAGTTGTACGAGCATTTGGAACAATTGCCTGAAGAAAAAATTATATGCTACACTTCGTGGGGCGTTATTAGAGGTGAGAAACTGCGAGGACGAAGCCTAGCTCGGAGCGAAGCCCAGCTCGTCGCTTCGCTCCTAGCTAGAAGACAGAATTATGCAACTCGTCGCTTCGCTCCTCGCTGGGCTTCGTCCTCGTGGTCTCCACTGCTTTCGTCGCTTCTCGCTCCTCAACTCTCAACTCACTCATGCTCCTCGCTTCACTCGTCGCAGAAATCACCGGCAAAGACCACGTTAGGAACTGTGAGATTTGCGAGGTAACGATTGAGGAGTTACGAAGACGAATGGGCGAGAAGAAAAAATCTAAATTATAAACCCCTTTTTGATCAAAATCATCACAAATAGTTACTGTGTCGCTCTTGCTCCTGCTCCTCGCATCAAGAGCTTAAGAACATTTTTAACTAACTTGTCGCTTAGCTCCTCGGCTCGCTTCGCTCGCGCTTGGTATCGATCGAGGAGTTAAGAAACAGAATGAATGAGAAGAAAAAATCAAAATTATAACCCCAAACAAAACCTTTCGATCAAAAATCATAAATAACCATTTTAGAATCTAATCGCGGCTCTCGAATTTATCTTCAACGGCTTGACCTCTTCCGCCAACGCCACAACAATACCATCCCCCTCCTCCTCTCCTCCCCCCTCTCCTCTCCCCTCCCCCTCCCCCCCCTCCCCTCCTCCCTCCACCCCAACCTCCCCCTCCTCCTCTCCCTCCTCCTTCTTCTTCTTTTTAACCCTCTTCTTCTTCTGCACCGGCGCCGTAACCCTCTCAACCACCTTCTGTGCCGTCTCACAAATCTCCTGTCCCAAGTACTTGCTCTCCCTCGTGGTCCATCCCTCCGTGAATCCCTTGGTCCCGTCGGTGGCTTTTGCCATGCCGCTTTGGGCCATGATGCCGGCGCCTGATTTCTTCATCTCGGACTTCACCGACAAGTTCAGCTTGGGTCTCGTCTTGGACGGCGTGCTCTTTGCGAGCCTGCGACGAGCGTAGCGAGTCGCATGAGAAATTACGTTAACGGGTTAGAATTACGTAGCGATAAAAGCCGCGTGGGCGTTTAGACAAACGCTACTAGGGCAGGTAAATTACGACTGTAATTGTCGTATTAGCAGCTCGTCGCTTCGTTCCTCGCAGTTGCTCACCTCAAATCCCTGGACCTCGCCAATCCCCAGACCTTGCCCTCCACGATGAACCCCTCCATCTCCTCCCCTGCGTTAATTTTGGTCGCGTCGCAACCGACGACTTGGGAAGCGGGGACGACCTTGCCGTCGTCCATCTTGAACTCGGCTCCGACCTGCGACGAGCGTAGCGAGGAGCCGAGGACGAAGTCCGAGGAGGGAGGGGGTGGGTTAGTATAATGTGCTTACTATAGCGAGGAGCGGCGAGCGAAGCGAGCCGAGGAGCGAAGCGACGAATTGAACGAGTCATTTGGACGAGCTCGTTCAGACTCGCTCCTGGTTGTATTTGTAACGCTTCGTAATCTCGTCACTCCGCTCCGAGCGAGAGCGATAAATCAGCTCGTCGCTTCGCTCCTCGCTGGGCTTCGTCTTCGCTACGTCTTCTCACCTCCACGGCCTTGGCCTTGAAAACTTCCAGCTCTTTCGTGTCGTACGGAACTGGCTGGACGTCCTTCGGCAGTCCCTTCTTTCCCATCGAGAAGGCGACGTACTGCCCGCGCTTGACCTCCTTCCCCCTGGCGATGCAGATTTGGCGGAACTGCATTTGAAGGGGTAGCTGTAAAGTTTCTGTGGTGGTTTTGAACTGGGTCGGCGGGGGTTTCGGCGGTTTGCCTGCTGCATCGCCATCATTTTCGGTTTCCTTCTCGATTTGCTCCCCCTCACCCTCACCCTCCCCAGCCGCCACCTCTGACCCGTCCGCCTTCACCTCCACCCTGGTCTTCTTAATCGTGACCTGCGACGAGCGTAGCGAGGAGCGGCGAGCGTAGCAAGCGGTGTTAGAATCGTTGTGTAAAGTCTCGACTGTCGCTACTAGCAGTATTCTCAGCTCGTCGCTTCGCTCCTCGCTGGGCTTCGTCCTCCCACCCCCTCACCTCTCCGGTCTTGTCCTCGACGACCATCAAAACCCCGTCCGCCGATACTCCGCTTCCCTCCATCCCGCTACTTCCGCTTATGGCCTGGTTGTTGGCCTCCACCAAAATCCAGCCCCTGCACTGCCCAAGGTTGGGCGTCAAAAAGGACAAATCCACGCTGCCCTCGGGCAGCACCTCTACTCCGACGGCGATGTCCTTCCCGCGCTCTTGTCTAACTTTGAACCTGACCTGGTCGCCCTTCTTCAGGGGCGCCGCGGGCTGGTTGTTGGGGATGAACAGGCCGTTCACGTACTTGCCCGCGGGGCCTCCTTGATTTTGCCCCTTAGCCTGCGGCGAGCGAAGCGAGCCGTGTTAGAAACGAGTAGCGAAGAAAAAGTTGTGACAGGAACTACTAGCAGTATTCGAAGCGATGTAATGGCGTCGTTCGCTCCTCGCTGGGCTTCGTCCTCCCACTCCCTCACCTGCGCCAGGCTCTCTCCGGGCGTGGGCGTGGCAGCGTTGTTCACAGGTGGGGCAGTCTGTTGTGCTAGAACCTGAGACAGGTGGACGAAGACCTTGCCCCCGGGGTAGGCGATGAAACCGAAGTGTCTCTGCATGTTAACGTCCACGCACAAGCCATAATCCCAGTCGTCCTTGATTTTAACGACGTCGCAACGGAGGCCGCAGACTCCCCCGCTTGAAACCGACAGTAAATCGAAGTAACATTCGACGTCCACCTTGGTGCCGGTTAGGAGGGTGTCGCCTCCGCACTTGGCTTGGGTGAAGGGTTCGAAGTATCTATTGCGGGCGCGAGCGAAGCGAGCGTTGGAGTTAGTATAAAAGTGAAGCGAACTCTTTCACGCACTCATTCATTTTCTCACCTTTTCATCAACGGCCCCATCTCTCCTCCCGCCCCCTCCGCACCAACACTAACAGTGTACATCTCCCTTCCGATCTCCTTGGCCTCGCAGCCGTAGTATCTCACCGCCTCGGCGTCAATTTTGTTCAGCCAGCAGTCCACGGGCAGCTGTGTCTGCGTGACCTTGTTGCAGATCTCCTTGACCCACTCCGTCAGCTCTTCGAAGACGGTGCTGGGGCTAGGCTGTCCTTCGAAAACTATGGTTCCCTCCCCGTTCCTGAACACCTTGACCTCTCCTGTCCGCGAGCCCACGAAGGCAAAGCGCCCAGTCTCCTCGACCTTCTTGAGTCTGTGAGCGGGGGGAGCGAAGCGAGCGCGAGCGCAGCAAGCGTGTTAGTGGTGGATATAGCGAAAACGAGGAGAATTAATCCGCTGCTCAACGAGGAGAATGAATCCGCCTGCTCAACGAGGAGAATGAATCTACTGCTCGACTCGTCGCTTCGCTCCTCGTTGTCGTCGTTCGCTTCTCGCCACTCATTCTCACCTCCTTCCCTCCCACCTCCCCCCCCCCCCAATAACGTCGAACTCAACCCAATCCCCAACCTTCATCCCCTCGGTCTCCCCCGCCGTCACGTAGACGTCCGTACTCTTCCCTAAAACGTTAATGAACGCAGAACTAGGATTCACGGCCTTAACACTTCCGACTCCTGCGACGAGCACAGCGAGTCGCATGACGATTGGTGTTAACGAGTTAGAATTGCGTAGCGGTGATAGTGGCGTCGACATCTACACTGGAGCTACTAGTGCAAACGAATAATGAGGGGAATTACCGCATTCCCATCTCGTCGCTTCGCTCTTCGCAGTTCCTCACCCCTCCTCTCCACCGCCCTGACGACTAGCTCGATGTCTGTGGCGACCTTCCCTCCGCCCTCCCACAGCGCCACGCTGGCCTTGAACCTCACGTAATCACCGTCTCTGGCTTCCTTCACGTCGACCGAATATGCCTCCCCCTCCAATTCTACCTTTCCTTCGAACACCATTCCCTCTCCCTCTCCTACGACGTCGTGGGTGGTTACGTCTACCAGCGTGACCTTAAATGAGTATTGAGTATTGAGTATTGAGTATTGAGTTGAGTTAGCAAAGGGGAAAAGTCCAATTCACAATTTTCACAACCCATGAATCTAATGAAAAAAGGATCCGGGTAGAGTTTTCTCGGCTATTGCCAGCGTTCGATGGTGGTTAACCTTCGAACAGAGCAGCCGAAGTCTAACATATGTATAATTTTTGATGTGGTATCATCGTCATTTCCTTCTTCATGTGTCGCTTACGCTTGTAAAATTAATTTCCTCTCACCTCATATGCCCTCTCCCCCAACTCCCAGCTGCTCTTGTTCTCGTGCAAATTGAACTCGACGCCTTGCCCCATACTCAAACTAACTTCATCGCTTGTGATTATCACATCGCTGTACCTAAACGAAATGGTCTTGGGTTTTGCCTTCGGGTCCTGGAACACTTTGATGGTTCCGCAGCTGGCTCCTAACTGGGTGATCCAGCCCTTGCCTTCCCCTAGTTTCTTCTCGAGCTGTCGGAGGAGCGAAGCGACGACGGGTTAGAACTCAGTAAATAAATTAAGCTTGTCTTACGAATATCGTCGTCGCGTTCGCTCCTCGACTCTCATCTCACCTTGATCAACTCATCAGTAGGATCGTGCACCACCTCCTGGCCGATCGCCTCCACTGAACGAGTCAACAAATCAATCCTCAAATTACATCTCAACACAGTCTCAGGCGTCTCGCAATCCAAGTTCGTGCAGAGGAACTTGATCGAGCTTCCGTTTGTAGGGTCGGTGTATTCGCATATATAAGCGTGAGGTAATTTATTCTGAACTTTGATGGAGTAATTCTTGGTGATGGTGGTTGAGGATTCGCAGAGGGTGACGTTTTTGGCGGAGGTCCTGTTGTTGCGTTCTACTAGATTGTACTGGAGGAAGTCGCCGGGTTTTAGTTGGGTTTGGGCGGAGATTTGGAGGTCGTTATAGTGGAAGAAGACTGCTTCGATTCTGTGAGGGGGGGAGAAGCGGTGAGCGAAGCGGTTAGAATGAATAAATGATGATGAGAATGATGATGATGAGTTTCAGCGAAGAGTAATGCTCAAGTAATGCTCTCGCGACCTCGTCCCGCTTCTCTCTCCACCCCCCAACTTGGGCCCTCTTACCTCCCGCCCTGTGGAAGATAAGCGGGCAAATACGGTGGCGGCGGCATCGGCGTCATGAACCCATAGTTATCCTTCAGAGACTGAATCTGCCCCATGTGAGTTTCGACGGGCACAGAGGGAGCGGGTTTGCGATTGTTCATGAAGTTGGCGCCGTAGCCTCCGGAGGGGCGGACGGAGGAGCCTCCTACTCCTGATGGTGAGCGTCCGTAGTTGTCTCGGTTTTGGCGCGACATCTGGGGGGGAGGAGGAGGGGGGAGGGGGCATAGAGTTAGAAAATGAGTTTGGAGGACGGTGGCCGAGCGAGCGTTCATGTTGATAAAATTGGATTTAGCGTCGAATGAGCGTGAAATGATGGATTGTTGGTTTCAGTGTGGGAATTGGGCGTGGGAGTATTGTTGCTACAGCGTCTATCTCGGCCACAAACCTTGGGAAAAACCTCCAATTGCTGATTTTCTCAGGTCTCCAACCACAATCTAAATCGTCAATAAATCGTATTTTATCGCAAAATGGCGCAATTCGGAGAACTCGTGCTAGTGATTGGAGACCTTCACATGCCCCAGCGTGCTGCAGATATTCCGGCAAAGGTGCGGGTGATGAGTAAAAGTGGCATAAATATAGATTGATCGATCGACGGATCGCGAAGATCCTAGGCTCTGAAACGGAGGGTGTGCGTGCGTTGCGTGTGAATCGGCGTCGGTTTCTCAACTTTATTGTGTTAATAGTTCTTGGTGCTAACGTTCCTTTCCCATCGTTTATTGTGAATTGCACAAATAGAGACAAATTTTATTCCCCCGATCCAAGGCTTCTCACAACTAACCCCTACCCCCCACACACACAACACCACGAACTAACACGGCTCGCTTCGCTCGCCCAGTTCAAGAAAATGCTCGTCCCCAACAAAATGCAACACGTCCTTTGCACGGGCAACCTCACAACCCGTGAGTCCCACGACATGCTCCGCAACCTCGCCCCCAACGTCCACATAGTCCGAGGTGACTTCGACGACCAGCAGAATCTTCCCGAACAGAAGACCGTTCAGATTGGAGCGTTTAAGATTGGATTGTTGCATGGTCATCAAGTTGTACCGTGGGGGAGTTTGAGTGCTTTAGCTATGAAGGCGAGAGCGTTAGGTGAGAAGAAGAGCGCGAGTCTCACGCGACCGCCTGATGATGAGTACTGACGACTTCTAACGCACGCGACGACTGCCCGCTCGCTACGTAGACTGTGATATCCTCATCTCGGGGCACACTCACGAATCGGCCGTGACCAGAAAAGACGGGATTTGGTACATCAACCCGGGAAGCGTGACAGGGGCCTACAGGTGAGTGAGAGAGGAGCGCTGCGGCGACGAGTTGAGCGGGGCGGACTTACTTTTTTCCGATTTTTGTGTGCAATCTCCACCCTCTAACATACGCTCGTTGCTCGCCGCTCCTCGCAGTCCCACTGGAGGGGGGGACGTTCCGAGCTTTATTCTGCTTGCGGTACAAGGGGAGAAGGTGGTGTGCTACTGTTACAAGTTTAATGAGGCGAAGGTGAGTTGGAGTGTGAATGTGAATATTAATATGTGTAAGGGTCATCGATCTAACACAGCTCGCTACGCTCGCCGCTGCAGGATTCCGTCGAGGTCAGCAAAACAGAGTTTAGTAAGGGAGAGTAACTTAGCTGCGGGGTCCTGGTTCGGTAGAAATACAAGAAAACTTTAAATATTCAAACGACGCAAATTTCTACATATTAATTCCACCCCTCGTATATCTTAGAAGCTATCTTCGCAAGGACGTGGGCAGCTAAAATCCTGTGGCGCTTCTCAGTGAAGCCAGCCTGAATGTCGTGGATTGCGGCCAGGCCGTCATTCTGGATTATGGCGTTCAGCAGCTTCACTTGGTTCGCGTGCTTCTCCCGGCGCCCGAGGCTGGAGTTGCTGGGTTCGGTCGTTTCAGTGATGCATGAGAGGGTCACGAGGGCTTCGATTCGTTTATCTTCAGGGGAGGAGGGCTGCGTGTGTGGGTGGTTATTTATGTAGGGTTAGTATATTTTAAAGTAATAGAATCAGTGGAATGAGGCTCGACGGCATGGCGCAGCGCGCCGTGGAGAAGGAGATCGAGCTGAAGGAGCTCGTCTTGGAGCAGTTCAAGGACAACTTCCAGTTCGAGAAGTGCGGCATGCTTAGGAATCCGATCGACTATGAGAACAGCAAGGTCTTTTCCTTGCACAGGGAGGCCCACGCCACAGGGATGGTGGTCTGGATCAGAGGTACTCCTAGACGATTCTCGTCTAACGGAGCGCTGCAGAGCGCTACTCGGCTGCTCGCTCCCCCCGCTCCCCCCGCTCCCCCCCCCCCCCCTTCTTACCTCCTTGAATGTATTCAAACACAAAACCACGTGACTCTCCTCAAACTCGGAATAATCTAAAGCCTTCCCGTTCGCGTCCCTCAAGCCCTCGGCCTTGTGGATGTTGTTGATGAGCGCTGACTCCTGTCCGTCGGGTAATAAGTCCTTGACCCAGTTCGTGTCGAGCGGCTGAGAGCTGAAGCGCGGAGGGTCGTCGGTGGGCGCGGAAGAGGCAGGGACGGTGGACGGGTCCACGGGCGGGAGCTTGCTCCGAGGCCCAGTATCGTCGTCGCCGTCCTCCTCCTCCCCTTCCAGCTCGAGCTTCCCGTAGGCTTCCTTCACCATGTCCGCGTCAATTTTCAATACCGTCGCAACCTTCATCACAAAATCGTCGTCCAGAGGCTCGCCCCGGTTCACCTTGCTTCTCAGCTCGTGCAGAATCCACTCTGTCGGATCCATCACGTTATCGTCGTCGTCGTCGTCGTCGTCATCATTATTGTCTTGGGAAGCAGTTGTTGGGGTGGGGGCAGTTTTGAGTTTAGGTTTGAGGTTGGCAGGGGATGGGTCGGGAGATGGGGCGAGGGATTGGGCGGGGGCGGAAATTGGGGCGGCGGCTGAGGCCTGGGCCGGCTTTGCCACTTGCAAGCCTAGTTGCGCAAGAGCTATAGCACGAAGCGCAGGTGAGACGCACAAAATTGGAACTAGGAAGAGTAATAAGTATCCCACACCGCTCCAAACGGACTCTATTAGTCCCGGTGCGGCTGACATGTTAGGTTAAGGACGTCTAGGATTTTCGTGGGCTACAATCTATTCGAGAACGCGAGATATGTTCGAAAATCATATTTTAGTCAAATAGCTGGAACGAAAATAAATATTGTGGTTATTTTCAGGTTCAATTTTGGTTTAAATTGGTCCTACAGACCCCTGAGTACCCAAGTCTAATAGTAACTTTTCCAAAAAAGCTCAGGATCATGCTTTTTCAAAATAGATTTTCTCCTTTTTGACATTAATTTGCTCTAAAAATGGCATATATAGCATTTCAGGTGACTTTCAATCCTTAATATTGCCAAGACTGACCAAAATGACCCAGGAAGGCGAAAATCTAAACACTAAAATCATATTCCTGCGCTTTTAGGAGTCTATAAGTGGCATATTTAGTCATGCGGGGTCCTTAAAATGCTAAATTTAGCTAATACAGGGCCTGAAAATATCGCGGTTGTCGATTTACGTTCGGATATACAATTCTGATATAGGGCGTATTGCGAGTCGTGAAAAAAAGATCTGTTTCACGCACTTGACGCAGCGCAAAATGGATTAATTTCCAGCACCGGTGCGTTCTATGCTGATGCTTGAATCTTTGAACTTTTAGCGCCTTGCGGAACTTGCTGAACGTCGAAAAATTAATTGTCATTGGTCTGTAGATTGAAACATTATCTCGACCTCGCCTGTCGTAGTCGATTGAGCCCCTACGTCAATACAAATCAAGTACAAGAAGCGAAACCGTTTTGTTGTAAAACTTCTTGTGACCGGTGTTTTATTTTACACCCCAAAACATCTCTCAAGAGCGGCGTCGGCTAATAATATAATTAAGCTCAGGCGAAGACCGCGCCGTGACTTCCCTTGATGACGTCGAACTCTAGCACGTCTGCGCCGCCCGACTGCAAGGCGTCCATCTCTGCGACGAGCGTAGCGACGAGTTAGTTTAGAATGTCCTTAAATCAAGGAGCGAGAGCGATATATTATCATTTTGCTTTGCTCCTTGTTGTCGTCATTCGCCCCTCGCTGTCATCGTTCGCTCCGCAAACCTTCTCACCTGCACCCGTCACTGGGGGTCGCCCATACATGGGGTCGAAGTTAACGTCTAGGTCCATGGAGACGGGGTTGAGGCCGCCCTGGCCTGCGAGCAGGTCAGTGACTCCAGACAACCTCTTCTCCCACCCAGCCTTTCCTAAGAACTGGATGCTCGGCCTCCTTCCACCTTCGGAAGCGGCGGCGGCGACAGGTGCTGCGGGGGGAGGGCTGCTCGGCGCGCTGGCCGCAGGAGGGGCCTCCTCCTTGGGCGCAGCGGCGGGGGGGGCAGCGGCAATGGCCTCAGCGTCTGCGTCGAGGCTGTATAATTCCTTTCCGACCTCGACCGTGTCGTCGATGGCGGCAAATTGTTGCATCAACACGCCCGTCATGTCCGCCTTGAGGTCCACGGTGACCTTGTCCGTTTCGATGAGGGCGACGACGTCCCCTTCATTCACTGCGGTGGGGAGTAGCGTAGACGAGGGTTAGTGAAAGTACAGCGTGCAGAGTAAGTCGAACCTCGTTATAGCCTCACCTTGCTGTCCGACGTCGACCGTCCACTCAACGATCGTTCCCTCAGTGATAGAATCACCCAAATTCGGCACGTTTATCTTCACCTCTTCTAGCAACGGAGCTGAGGTGCGAAGGAGCCGGATTTCGCCACACCTAAGCATGGAGCGGCCCACGCGGGGGGCGAGGCGGAGTGCGTGTCGAGAAATCATCGCTATGGTGTATGTGTGTGTGTGTGTGTGTGTGTGTGGAAATTGGTGTAGTTACGATGTGTGAGCAGGGGGAGGCCCAACTGCAGTGGTGAAGGAGCCGTCTTTTGCTCTTTGGCTTTGGCTCGAGTTTTTGTGTGTAGGAAGTGAATTGGTACGTTAAGGCGAAACAGAAGCTTACCTATAACTATACGGTGGGCTGCCAGTCGGCTATTGACGTGAATACGTTTAAATAGAAAAAAATAAATTGGGACAGATCTTCTGGCACTCTGCAAATTTCTCCTACAGCATTTTTGTGTAACGAACCCCAGCAACGTCGACGAGGAGTTGGGAATTTCGCCGAGACTACTGTCACATGGCTTGCCTTAGACGTTGCTTAATTCTAACTCGTTATCGCCAATTTTTCATGTGACAAGCATAGCGAGTCGCAGTTGCTCATGTGGGGACTAGTCTTGATTCCGGAGGCGAAGTTCGAGGTTTACGGTGACAAGTGCTTGGGGGTGAGGTACGGCAGCTTTGGTCCATTCAGCGAAACTGCGAATTAACATTTTATAACAAAAAATCATCAAAATTATTCAATTAATCCCCCCACTTCGCTACATCATTCATCCCATCCAACCTCGTAATACTCGTATCGTCATCAACTCCTTCCTCCCCCTTCGCAAACCCATCCAAACTATTTTTCTTAACCTCCTTCACCTCCGGATCATCGTAAACTCTTAAATCAATCTCATCGTCAAACTCCCCTACCATGTCCTCGAACTTTGAGAGGGGGAGGATCTCCTCGTCTTCCCCGGTCGTCTGGTCGCGGAGGAGACCGGCGGAGGAGGCGATTGCGAGGAAGTCGGATTCTAAGAGTAGCGAAGAGGTGTGTTAGAATTAAAGTGGAGATGTGAGCGCGGTCATGTGAGCACGGTCATATGAGCACGGTCATATCCGCAAAAGCATCGTCGTTCTTACGCCCGTTCTTACCTTTTCGGGACAAAAGCTTAGAGCGATCTTTTATAATCCGATTATTGAAATCAGTCTGCTGCTGGAGTGGATAGGATTCTACGGGCTTGGACTCGATGGAAGCGTCGGAGGAGAGCTCGGCTTCGGAGTAGTCTTTCGCTTTCTTGCCCCAGCCTCCGGCGTTTAGGAAGGTAGGGTTAGCGGTAGGGGAACGCCTCGTTAATGAGGTTAGAGGGAGGAGGTAACAGTCTACGACGGCCATAACCATGGCCCACGCGACGAGGAGATTCATAGTGAGCATGGGTAAAGCTCCAGGTCGGTGAGGAATCGGGATGAGATCGTCAGTGCTTGTATTTCTATTCACACGTGCGCAGGTCAGAAAGCAGTTAACTTATAAGCAATTAAAGATACTAGAGAATATCTGACAACGCCTAAATGCTAAAGGATATGACGAGAGGACGTGATATAATTCGAGACAAAACTTGCCCAAGCCCTGCACGATCCTGAAAACTTACCGACCGTTTTCTCTTCACCGTAAGCTTCAAACCCGCCCCCCCCTTCCGCTACGATTACGAAACAACTCAGCCCACTCAGTCTTCCCACGCCCACCCCCTCCCTCCACCGTAGCAATGTAATTCCATTCCGCGAGCGATGGCCCACGAGATTGCGTTCGCGTTCGCCTCCTCCATCACTCCTCCCCGAACGACCCGGACGGCCCACTTTCGCCCCCAATCTGACTCTAACACCTCCCCCCCC
>BLQM01000284.1:61489-72117 GCA_012489335.1 Triparma laevis f. inornata
GGGGGGGGGGGGGGGGTTGAGGGTTTGGAGGAACGGTGAGGGTTTATTTGGGTGGATTGTTTGGGGAGGTTTTTTCTTGACTGATCTGAATTGGACTGATCCTCGTTAACTTATAGCTTCGAAGTATCTTTCAGTGCGCTAAGAAATATCTCCCTCTCGCCCCTCCACTTTTCCTTACCAACTAATACTCTGAATTAAGCAAAAACAAGCAACACACAAACATGATTAGCACGCTCCCCCTCTCCCTCCTCACCACCCTCCTCCTCTCTCTCTCAACCTTAACCGCAGCCTCCATTCCTCCCGCAACCTTCCTAAACTCCGACTACGTCAACAACCAACTAATCTCCTTCTCAATCTCCACAACCACCGGTGAAACAATAACCAATGATAACACCTCCCCCATCGTCTTCATGAAATACAACAGCTCTGATCCCTTTTCACGTTTAATGCTCTCTGAGGATAGTATTGCTGATTTTATGAGTATGTCCGATTTCCCATCAAAAACAACCTTTGTATTCTCCGCCTACACACCCTCCGATCTCTCAACTCTACAATCTCTTCTTCCCTCCTCCCCAAACATTCTCATCTCCTTTTCCCTCGACACAATCGACACTCTCCTCTCCAATTCATGGACCTCCCCAATCCTAACCCTCTCAACCCCCCAAACAACCACAACACGATTAGACTGTTATTATGGTTCCTGCGCTTGGCCTGATGAGCAAAATATAGATTTACCTTTATACAACGGAAATTCTGGTTGTTCCATATCAGATTATCCTACTAATACCTCATCTAACGGTTATGTTATAATTTACCCGAATGGGAATTGTAGTCCTACTGATGCAGCTAAGGTAGCGAGTAAACTTTCAGTTAATGTTGTAGTCGTGCAAAATGAAGGTGAAGAATTAGAACTTATTAATAGTAGCGATGATGTTGATGGATTGAATATTATAGCGACTATGATTGGATTCTCAGATGGTACTCATATTATCGAGTCTTTTGAAACCATCGAAAATGATTATGTAAATGTAACGTTGAGTTACGATGTTGTACCTGGTTTCTTCGCTTCAGTAAACGCGGGAGGTAGGCTTTTGGAAGTAGGATGGGAGAAAATACCAACACTTAAAATGCTTGGATGGGCAGCACAGTGGCTTGAGTATAAGTCTAACCTTGATAATAAATTGGCTGAAGAGGAAGCACTTGTTGTACCTATTTTTGAAGAGGATTTAATGCAAGAAGCAGCGAGCGTTACCATGACATTTCCTTTCTCAGAGAGCGAGTTAAGAGAGGAAGGGTTTAACTCCATGAAAATTGAGTTCGCTCTAGGATGCGATGGAGGGTTGGATCAGGATTGTAGTATTTGGGATCATTGTATTACGTTTACTGCTGATTGTGGAGGTGGGGAGGAGAAATTTAAAAATGAACCTGGAGGTGAGCGCGAGCGACGTTTTATATTATTATTATGATTACTATTATTATGTCGATAACTAACACGGTTCGCTTCGCTCACCGCTCACTCGTTCGCTCGCCGCTGTTCTCACTCGCAGGCGCTACGGATGAAGTCGGACGCTGGGTGACTTCATTCCGCCGTGGGGTCGGCCACTTTCTCACTGACGCCAGCCCTCTGTTTAAGAAGATCTTCGCCAATGACAACACTGACACGCCCCCCACTTGCACGTTCAAGATTCAAACTGAAGGCGAGCCCTGGCGGGCGACCCTGAGCCTGCGCTTCACCAAGTCGGCGGATAAGACGGAGCCCTTGCCGACCCAGACCCTCCCCATCGTTTACGAAAACATGGAGACCAAGTTCGCAGGAAAGAACTACAACGAGAACAGAACCTTTGAGTTCGACGTGCCCGAGGGGACCACCAAGGTCCTCCTCCACGCGATCGTGACCGGACACGGCGAGTGCGAGTTCCTACCGAGCAGCCACCAGTGGGTGTTCAACGAGAACAACGGCACAGTCTTCAGCTCCAGCGACATCGCCTACAGTTCGTACATGCTCGCTGGAACGCCTTTCGGGTGCGCTAACAGGACGGTTGAGGGAGCGGTTCCTAACGAGCACGGAACGTGGTACTACGGGAGGGGCGGATGGTGCGATGGCATGGACGTTAAACCGCTAGTGTTTGATGTCACCAGTGAAGTCGAGATTGGGGCGAGTAATAATTTAAGGTACTACGGGCTCGGGTATCTATCTGGGCCGATTGGCAAGGGAGACGAGGACGGCTGCGGTGGCTACATCTTGATGAGTAGTAATCTTGCGATTTATCAAAGTAATTGAGGATTGTTTTAAATTAGAATGTCATTTATATTTATGTTATGTTAGTTCAATGTCAAATGTCGTAATGTTGTCGTCGTCATCTTCATCATCATCAATTTCATCATCATCAACCATTCTATAGCCCTTATTATTATCCCCCCAATTCCTCCTCAAATATATATACAACGGCCCCACCACGCCCACGCATCCCAGAATTCCAAAGAACAGCGCCGTCCCCCTCTCAGTGAACCCTGCAAAATCCAACAATCCCGCAGCCAAAAACGCGCTCAAACCCTCCAAACTCGTAGCAGCCGCAAACTCAATGCTCACGACTCTACCTAAAACTCTTTCATCCGTTAAAACCTGCAATATAACCGAACTATAAACCCACAAAATCGAAGAGCCCATCGACCTCACCACCGTAAAAATAATAATCGAATTAAGCGTCTCGTTAATCGACATCCCTATGAAACTAATCGCAATAATAAATATAGCGAAAACACAACATCGAACCATAAACCCCATCTCCTCTTTACTCTTCCCCTCTTCTTTCCCTTTCATAAACCTAAACTTAATTCTATCCATAATCAAAGGTCCCACCAAACACCCTACACCTACAGAAGCGAATATTAAACCTAAATTAAATTCATTGCCTTTTGAGAAATTTACGTTTAAGAGATCAGCGGATCCCCAGAGGAGACAACCGTAGGATTTTAGGAATAGGAGAGGGAGGAGGTGGGTGCCGTTGGTTGTTAGGTATTTAATAGAACCCGTAAAAGTCGTCCCATAATCCGTTTTCGGTTTATTGTTAACATTATTAGATTCAGTTGAAGAAGCAATATTGTTGTTCAGTTTATTATTCAGTCTATTATTCAGTTTATTATTCTTCCACTCCTCTCCAACTGCATACATGAAAATAGCAGAACCTAAAAACGTAACCCCATCAACATAAAAACAAATCTCAACCCCTCCTCTATCCGTAACAAACCCTCCAATCATTGCCCCTAAACTTCCCATTAAACTCCACGCAATCGCAATAAGACTCGTAGCTTTATTAATTTTCCCAGAATCGTTCAAGAACATAAAAGGGATTATTGAGTTTTTACAAGGGTTGTATATCGCGTCTATACTTGATAATCCGAAGACGGAGATGTAGAGTAAAGGGAGAGATTGGAGTTTTGAGGAGAGAGGGTATATTAGGAGGGTTAAGAGGGAGGAAAGAAGGTCGAGAAATATCATTGACTTTCTTTTATCGTAATAATCTGCGATAGGTCCTCCTATGATTGGACTTATTATTAATGATGGTAAGAGACGGAGTAATAGTAATAATGATATATTCATATTACTTGAACCATTACTTGAACCGTTTGAAGAGTAGGAGGAGGAGGAGGAGGAGAGGGAGGAGGTTAAGGTTAGGGTTGCGATGTAGTTTAACCAGGTGCCGAGTTGGGTGAGGAGGTAGGAGAGCATGTAGAACAGGAAGGCACGGTTGTGGAGGAGGGAGGTGTAGGTTGTTGGAGGGGGGGGAGGAGGGGAGGACATCGTGGCCGTTCGGCTCTAAAATCCAGCCACGTGATGGACTATTTCTATGACTATTTCTATGACTATTTCTTCAATAGCGCCACCAAAACCAACTTATTTTCGGGCGATACGAGCTAGAATCTAGCAGCAGAAGATTCCTGGGAACTCTTAAATGAATTATGAAACTTTGGAGAATGAGAGGACTCTGAATGTACCTCGGGGAGAGCTGAGAAGAGAGCTGGAAGAGGGAAATGTTCACTCACTTCCTAAGCCTAGCCTAATCACTCCTCTCTCAAACACGGTCAAGCAGAGCTCGAACCTCGTGTACGGCGTTGGATAAGGGTGTACTTTAGGAAAAAATGAGGGAGCGAGTCGACGAGCGATGTTGGATGGAGTTTTAAACTTATTCAACGTAAGACTTATAACGTTTGGAGGAAGCAGTCGGTGGATATGCAGATTGAATTCCGATGTTAAAAACTCAACGCTGCGTATCGTTGCGTATTTAAGAAATATCGGCGATCGCTTTCCAGATTTTATACAAAATCCAATCTCATTCTAAAATCCAATTTAAACGTCGAAACAAGAATGGTTTTGCAAACGAAAATAACCAAGCTCTTCAACATCAAGCACCCCATCATCCAGGGTGGCATGCGTAAGTCCGAACCCCCCCCAAAAGCAAATTGCAGACGACGCAATCCTTGACGCTTGCTCGATGATCCACTCCCCTTTTCACTTCCTCTAACCTACCCCCCTCCCACCTCCCCACACCTCAGACTACGTCGGCTACGCTGGCCTTGCCGCCGCCGTCGCCAACGCCGGCGGTCTCGGTCTCATAACTGCCCTAACCCAACCCACCCCCGAAGCCCTCGCCCTCGAAATCGACAAAGCCAAATCTCTCATCAAACCCTCCGCACAAGGAAAGCTCGGCGTTAATTTAACCATTTTACCCATGTTCGCCGAAGTCGATTACTCCGCCTACAAAGACGTAATAATCTCCTCCGGCTTAAAAGCCGTCGAAACCGCCGGCCGCCCCCCCACTGATTTCGTCAAAGCCTTCCAAGACAACGGTATTAAAGTAATCCATAAATGCGTAACAACGCGCCACGCTAAATCCGCCGAACGCATGGGCGTAGATGCAATCTCCCTCGACGGTTTCGAATGCGCGGGTCACCCTGGCGAAGAAGACATCGGTAATTTCGTTTTACAAGCTCAAGGAGGGAGGGAGTTGACCGTTCCGTTTGTATGTTCTGGAGGTGTGGGGACTGGGAAACAGTTAGCTAGTGTTTTAATGTTAGGCGCTAGTGGAGTTAATATGGGGACGAGGTTTATGGCTACTAAAGAAGCTCCGATTCATGAAGGGATTAAGAAGGCGTTGGTGGAGACGGGGGCGGGAGGGACTACGTTGGTTATGAGGAGCGTTAGGAATACGGAACGGGTTTTTAAGAATGATACGGCGATAAAGGTTAGGGAGCTGGAGACGGAGTTTCCGGGGGATTTTTCGAAGATACACGAGTACGTTAAGGGGGAAAATTACCGTAAATCGTTTCAGGAGACTGGGGATGTTAATTCTAGCATTTGGAGTTGCGGGGAGGTTATGAGTTTGATTGACGATTGCCCGAGTTGTGAGGATTTGATTGAGGGGATGGTTAAGGAAGCGGAGGAGGCGTTGAAGGAGGGTCCAGGGTTTATCGTGTCTAAATTGTAAAGGGAGGGGGGGCGTTAAAAGAGAGGGAGACATTCGATAATGAGAAATCTTTTAACTATTTTTACTGTTCCGTCTTGAACCATTTCCCGCAGCCACAGTCTGCGGCCTGCCTCCCTTGACGTGCAACTTGACGCCGAGGGGTGTATCCTTATCTGCGCCCTTCATTCCGTTGTCCAAGCGTATGTTCAAACTCTCGACCATGCCTTTTAAGTAGTTGTTGGTCATTTCCTGATCGATGCTCACGAGGGTGGGCAGCGCGACGCTGACTTCGAGCTCCTCCGGCACTAGATCGGAGAGGGGCGTGTTCTTGGTGATGGTCTTTGCGATTATGTCGACGACGCCTTGTCTTCGGCTGTTGTACATTTCTATTGAGAGTTCTACGCCGGTCTCGAGGCCGACGGGAGCGTCGACCACTGGGACGAGCATTTTGAAAGCCTTCGACACGGTGACGATGACTTCGGCGGAGGAGGGTCTGTCTTGCAGCGAGCCTGGCGATGGTGCTACGAAGCTCTCACGAGCCTGCACGAGGGGCGAAGCGACGAGTTAGAATAAATGTTCTTAATGCAAAGAGGAAAGTGACCCGAACTCACCTCGGGCACCTTCAAAGGATTCATGAACTTGACCTCGTGGTGACCAGAACCTCCCTCGACCTTCTCGATGTGGACCCAGTCCAACAAAAGCCTCGCAATAACGGTGAGCTCGTCCTTGGATAGTTCGCGAATGTCCGTGTCCTTGAAGATGGGCTCGTCGAATATTTTCTGCGCGTTGTTCACCGTCAGGTCCTTGAAGGCTTCGACCCTGTCCCCGACCTCGCTGTTCACCGTCACCCTAAGCCTTCCGTCCCTCTTCTTCATGACGCAGATTGCCGCTAGCTCTCGCCCTCCGATGTACCCGCCAGTAAATATCACGATGTTCTTGCTCTGCAGCACCAGGGTGTACTCTCCCGATCCCAGGTCCAGCGACGAAGCTGAGAGGTTAGGGTTATTCGCTCGCCGTGTTAGACGAACTTTTTTGTAAAAACTAAAATTACCCTACTCAACCCCACTCACTCACCCTTCTTCACCAACCTCTTCCTCTCCTCCCCCGCGTGCACAATGCTCTCGGCAGCCTTGTCCTGCTCCTCACCACCATAATCAGGATCCCCACAATTTTCCTCGTCCAACTTGGCCGCCTCCGCGAACATCGTCAGCTCGTCCTTGGCGCTGTTGCGCCTAACCGTGTTGGGGCTCAGCATATTAATCTCGTTCGGAACTCCAGCCCCCTTCTTCTTCTTTTTCTTCTTCACTTTCTTCGAACTTCCCGCTGACCCCCCTCCTCCAACCTCCGAACTAACAGACGTGGTCATCATGCTCATCATGCTCATCGAGTCGTCGTCCTCGTACTTGCTCGCGGTCTCGTCCATCTCCTTGACGACCTCCGCCTTGCCCCTCCTGCTGACGCTGCGCAGGCTGGCGTCGTCAGGAGTGTACTTCACCATCCTTAACCTCTTCAGCAGCTTCTCGTGGTGAGCGGAGTCCTACGACGAGCGAAGCGAGTCGCGTGAACGATTTGCGGTAAGATGAGTTAGAAATTTGCGTAGCGACTTACAAGAAGCGTCAACGTTGGTTCCGAACGTCCCTTGCACAGTTCATCAATAACGGAAAAACCGCATTATTTGCTCGTCGTCGTTCGCTCCTCGACAGCGTTCGTACCTCCCTCAGCTTCGACGTGTCGTGCTGCGACTTGACAGCGAGCATGCGTCTAAGAATCTTTTGATTCTCCTTGCTTATCCTGTCGAGCTCTAAACTACGGCCGATCGCGTTCAGGCTCTTGTTGTTGCTCTCCTGCCTGACGGTGAGCTGCGACGGACGCGGAGCGAGGAGCGTGAACGATTGGACGTTGACGGGTTAGAATTGTGTGGGAACTTTAGAAGTGCTGAGGCTCAGCTACATTGTTACGTCGACTACTGAATTCTCTCTCAGCTTGTCGCTTCGCTCCTCGCTGGGCTTCGTCCTCGTGGCCACACTCACCTCCGGCGGTATTGTGGTGATGATCTTGGCGATCTTCTTCAAGAGGTTCCTGTTCTCTGACGCTATCTCGTTGTTGCGCTGCGCCTTCATCGCCCTTTGCTTCTGTCTCATCTGCAGGTGTTTCATTCCCGTGCTGTCGGGCATCCGGTTGTCGAGGGTACCGCTGCCGCTGGCGCGGCTCTTGATCTCGCGCATCTTTTTCATGTGCATGGAGTGAGCGTGGCTGATGTGCTTTTCCTTTAAGTAGGGCTTGGGGTCGCGCTCATAGCCGACGCGGGAGCGGTACATGTTGTTGGGGAGGGAGGGTGTTTGAGGGGAAAGGGGGAGAGGGGGAGAGGAGGTAGGGGAGGGGTCGGGGTTAACAAACTTTTTCAGGTCAAGAAAAGTGGGTTATAGCGGCGGGGAATTCGAAGGTGGCGTTACGTCAGGCTTGGAAAATGGTAGCACAGAGGCGAGGGTAGGTAGGACAGAGGTTTTAATTGCTTGCGTGGCAGGAACGATCCTTGGACATAACGATCAAGTCGAGCTCGATTACACTGCTGCTGGGAACCTGGACTCGCACGTTAACAGCAACTTGGACTCGGCTTGTACAATAGCAGGGTGAAAACAAGCCGGCAATCTATTCACTCTTTTTTTGGTGCATTCTTAGGGCCTGAGCAACTCGTACGTTACTGTTCTCAAACTTAAACCTGCAGACGAAATAAAACCAACAAACGTCTCCGTTTTGGTTGGGGAAAATTGGTGGCTGGACAGTTCGTTTTAGCAGCAAATAAGGTACTCCTAACAACCCCTATCACTTCCCCACTATGAGTTACCACGGTGTCAAAAAGAACAAGAACGCGTACAAAATTCCAGTGGATAGTATTCCGCTGCCTACAAGAACTGGCACCGAATCAAAGTCCAACAACAGCAACAGCGGAATCCTAACAGGAGGCTCGGGGGGAGGGGAGGAGGACGGAGGAGTGAGGGAAACTCAAAGGGGAAGTAGTAGCGGTGGAAGGGAGGGGGGCGAGGGGGGAGGGTCGAAGCCGATGTCGTGGAATTTGGGTGGGGCGGGGGTGGGAGGGCAGAGGGGGACAACTTCTCCCAGGCAGTCAGGTGCGCCATTAGATGTATTATAAAATATATTATAAAAGGACAGTATTTATAGTACAGTATAGTAACTAACAACTTGTCGCTGCACAGCAAGCTCGGGCAGTCCGAGGGGCAGAGGAAGCCCGAGGAGCGGCGGAAACTCCGGCGAACGATCGCCGAGGGGAGAGCAGCACCTTCCGGGACGGGGAGCAGGTGAGCGGAGCTGAGTGGAGTACGTATGACTATAATGTATGTAAGTTTTATTTATCTCATAATCTTACTAATGTGCTACTGCTACGAACCCTACAGGCGGAGACGATGGCTACGAACACATCCCAGACAACCTCAGGAGATCTTTCAACAAGGTGAGACGCAGCGAGGAGCGAAGCGACGATTACGGCCGAAATACACCCACCCTACTAGCTTTAGTCTAAACGCACAAGCCGCCTTCACCCCCACCCAATTCTAACTCGTCAATGTCAATCGTTCACGCTCCTCGCTACGCTCGTCGCAGCAAATGACCGAGTTGCTGTCCGCGAACGACAGACTTAACGAGCAGAACGAAATGCTCAAGAAGAATCGAGGCGTGAAGATTGACCACGACCAATTTAAGAGCTGGAAGAACCAAATCGACGACCTGAGGTTCGCGTTGGAGGAGGCAGAGGAGAAGGAGAAGCTTCTGACGGAGGAGAATGGTTTGCAGGCGGAGAGAATTCGGGATTTGGAGGAGGAGGTGAGGAACTGCGAGGAGCGAAGCGACGAGCATTAAGAACATTGGAAGCATTCTAAACTAAGTCGTCGCTTCGCTTATCTGCTCGCTTCGCTCTCCCGCTCCTTGCTACGCTCGTCGCAGCTCAGGAGGCTGCGGATGAGGGGAAAGGAGCAGGAAGAGGAGATCAAGGGGCTGAAGGAGGCTAGCAAACCCAAGTGGGGAGAGGGAACGAGATCGCAAGACTCGCAGACGAAGCACACGGGAGCGATACCCGTAGTGCCCAAGAAGGTTACCATGTCGTCCCTCGGCGGAACGCAAACCGATGTGAAGTACTATGCTAGCTCGGCGGCGCAGACGGAGGAGGAGGTCAAGAAGGAGAAGCCGGCCACTCCGAGGAAGAAAGCCCCCGAGAAGATTACCGACGCAGAACTCGACAACATGATGATCATGGAAGAGGTGAGACGCAGCGAGCAGCGAAGCGACGAGCTGGGAATACGATAATCAAGGTCGTAATGAGTCTCCATGAGGAGCAAAGCTACGAGCTTTAATCATTCTAAACTAACTCATCACTTCGCTCCTCGGCTCGCTAATGCTCCTCGCTACACTCGTCGCAGCTCAATGAAATTCGCAAGATCATGGAGCTGGACAAGGGAGAAAAGGACAATAGCTCGAGCAATGCGTGGAGCGAGGTGTGCTCGCACGGAGTGATGGGCGGGGTGTCCGCTGTGAAGCAGAGGGCCAGGACTTTTCGACAGGAATTGGACTATTTGCGAAAACAGGTCAGGCAGTTCAAGGCGGAGGCGGCGGTCAGGAGAATTAGCGGGGGGGGAATTCGAGGATCGCCGGTGAAGCGGAATTCCTTCACAATGCCGGCGGAGGAGAAGGGAACGACGGAACTTGGCTCTCCGCCAGTGAAGTTCCTGAGCATCGGAGGGCCGTCAGCAGGAGGCGTCGAGCAGAGGCTGACGGAGAAGAACTCCACAATTTTCAACGGGATGGGGGGAGCGAGGAGGGGAAGTAAGCGGGGGAATGGAGAGAAGCTGCCCATGATGTCCGGAAGTCCACTGACGGTCTTGCAGGAGAAACAGGCCACACTGAAGGCGCACATTACCGGAGGAGAAGGAGGTAGTCCAGTGCCAAGGAGACCGTCGGGGGTGAAAAGGGGAGAAGCGGGAGGGCCCCACTTTGTGGGGCAGCCTGGCGGGTATAGCTGAAGTGGTGGTAGTTGTGTTATTGGGAATAATAAATAGTGTTGGATTATTAAATTTGCGTTAATAAGATGAATGATGGGTTTTTGTTAATTTTCTTGAGCTTTTCCGATAGTTATGGTTATTGTTATGGTTATTG
>BLQM01000285.1:4599-23053 GCA_012489335.1 Triparma laevis f. inornata
GGGGGTGGAGGGTTAGGGCATTTTTTCGCAATCGTGACGACGAAGAGAGCCGAGCTGAGCGCGACGCTGCGTTCGTTAAGATCCCAAAAGCTCGGAGACGACGAACAGCCGATTGCTCGACAAGAACGATAAGCCAATCATGACGAAAAGCGTGGAGGGGAGCGTGAGCTGTTTCGTCAAGATCCCGGAGGTCGGAGTCGACGGCCAAGCCGATGCTCGACGAGAACGATCAGCTAATTGGAGTAAGACTCGAATCGACACATGGCGAAATCCGTGTACTCGTTACAATAATGTAGCACTAATTAGATACGTAAAGATGAAACAATTACATAAAGACAATCAACTATATATTTTACTCACCTCAGCGCACGCGTACAGTAGCAGTAGCATAAAGAAGGCGAGGGTGCGTGATCGAAACATCGTGCCGAGCATCGGAACTCGATCGAATTTTGCTCGGCTTGATTAAACAATATTCCCGTTACGCGACGATGAATTCGGTTAAACTGAGGTACTTAGTATAAATATTCGTGCGTAGTCGATGAATTCTGAGTTCGTGCGATGACGAGGAAAAGTCCTTTACTGTGACAATTTTTAGAGGAGGGGAAAATCTGAGAAAGTTTAGCTGTCAATTTCTCGAAACATACGTACCACGATGTCCGAGCCTGTAGCCACTCGATGTTCCAGTGG
This sequence comes from Triparma laevis f. inornata, assembly GCA_012489335.1. Taxonomy (NCBI): domain Eukaryota; class Bolidophyceae; order Parmales; family Triparmaceae; genus Triparma; species Triparma laevis. Next base: position 5,287 of record BLQM01000285.1, read on the forward strand.
GTTGAAGGCTCAAGAAACCAGTAGGAAGCGCGGCAGGGAGGACGAGGAGAAGGGTGATGGGGAGGGAGAAAACGAGGGATTGGCGGCGGAGGAATCCACAACTACGACGACTCAGAAATCGACAACTACGACGATTTCCACTGCTTCGAAGACTATTTCGAAGGATGAAGAGGAGGCGACGTGCTGTGTGTGTATGGTGAACGAGTCGAGGGCGAAGATCAGGCCATGCGGTCATACGGTGACGTGTGGGGGTGTACGAAGGAGTTGATGAAGCGGGGCGATCCGTGCCCGTTCTGCAGGAAGGAGATTGAGGAGTTCGAGCTGGGGAAGTGGAGCAGTGTGACTGGCGTTGCGAGGCTGTGGCCTACGTCGCTGAAGAACTTGAGCGAATTAGTGAGCGGTGAGGGGTTTAACGAGTACTTACAGGATTTGTTTAACGGGAACAAGGCCTCGTGGAAGAAATGGAAGGAGGTTTTTGACGTTTTGGGGGTGGGAGTAAAGAGAGGATATGGGGCGATTGAGACACAGGTGCTTGGAATTACTAATTCCGAGGATTTGGTGAAGCTCAGGGCGATGGCGAAGCTGTGCAGTCAGGAGTACTTTAACGATCCGTCGCTTTTGATTGTGGCGTGGAGGAGGATTATGGAGGTTTTGGAGACGAAGAAGGGGGTAGGAGAGAATGACGAGAAGGGGAAGGTGGATTTGTACGAGCTCGAGATTCTGGATGCTTGCGCCGCATTGGCGTCGGCGTGTAATCGTGTTAGGGATTTTGAAGATGCGAGGCTATATTTTAAGCGAGCAAAAGATGGGTACGAGGAGCAGCTAGGGCGCGATAGTAAGAAGGTGCTTGATATGGCGTATTGGTCGATTGGATCATATGGCGAGAGTCTTGACGAGAAAATTGAGAAGTACAGTGAATTGTTGAAGAAGATGGAGAGGGCTTTGGGAGACGAGAATGTTGTAAATTTGGAGACGCACGCACTTGGTGGTTCGCTGGATGATAATGGGCAGTATGAGAAGGCGAAGGAAGTTTGGGAGAGGTATTTAGCGGGGAGGATGAAGGTGCTGGAGGAAGATAACAAGGATACGTTGATGACGTTGAATAATTTGGGAGCAACTTATCATAAGTTGGAGAATTACAAGAAGGCCCTGGAGTATTACGAGAGAGCTTTGAAGGCGAAGGAGAGGATGTTAGGAATGACTCGTCCGAGTACGCTAAGGTCGAACAGCGATGTAGCGAGGGTCACGGAACAATCGATGAGATGAGGGTCGTTTTTGTGGTGCCGGGGGGCGAAGCTCGATAGAGTTAAGCGGTGGGTCTTGAATTCGAACAGAGATCTTAGAGAGAATCATGTTGAGAGGCACGAAATTGGAGGGCAGAACTCGAGCTCAGAGAGACGCGTGTTTTATTTGTGCCGGAAGATCAAGGGGAAGTTGTTCAGCAATCGCGACTTTCTCTTTGAGGGCTTTGACGAAACGTTGGGAAAGAAAGACGTCGGCGAATATCACTGCGTTTGCCGCAGCCTCAAAGACGAGCGCCTGCACAGCCGAAAGAAGAGCAATGCGGCGGGAAGGGTGAGGGCGACAGTGCAGTACGAGGATTGGCTGCTGCGCGACTTAGAAAACGCCGGAACCCAAGGCTGTTTCGTTCAGAACATTGATCCCGGCAGCGCGCTGAAAGGAGCTTTTTTGAAGAAAATCATTTCCCAGCTGCTTCGAGATTTGGTAGATGACCTGCTAGCTGAAATGGACCAGGAAGGCCAGTTCGGATTATTCAGCGAATTCGGAAGTGGAGAGGTGAATGATAATAATGACAACAGCAAGGGCACCATGGAAATGGCAAGTCTGCAGGGAGCGATGGCCAGTAATCCTCTTCACGAAACAAAGAAAAAGAAGGAGCAGACGAGGGAGAAGACGAAGGGGCGGGCAAAGGGGAAAGCGTTGTCACTTTTGGCGGTGGCGACAAAGAAGCAGGATGATAACAAGATTGCGGTTTTGGGAGGCGGAGGAATTGGCGATGGCGTTGGTGGTGTTGGTGGTGAAGTAGGAGTAGGAGAAGTTGAAGTCGTTGAAGAAGCTGGAGGCAAGAAATAGCAGAAGAAGTGGAACAAGGGTTACAGTGCTGAGTATGGGAAAGACCATTACATCAAATCAGAGACTCAAGAAAGCGTTTGGGTTAAACCGTTCGACTTTGAAAGCGATAATGAAGATGGCAGTAGTAATGAGCCACAGTGAGAGGGTGGGTGAGATGGAGCGGGAGAGATTAGGCAGAGAGGAAGGATAATAAGTCTATTTTGTAGTTAAAATCATTTCAAGTTGTGCTTAACGGCGGTCAAGCGAGTTGTCAGGAGGCAGACGTGGCGCAGCCAGCAGGTATACTTGTAGTTTTGTTATTGAGTAGCATTTATGATTGAGGGAGGCGGAGGAGGATCATCACGAAAAAGTTGAGGGGAATGGAGTGAATGGGGAGGGTGATGAGGGTGGGCGGACGGAGGCGATGGGGGATGGTGGTGATATCGATGACGTTGTGATTTTAGAGAGCGGGGTGACGGAGGTATATGAAGTAAGGAATAGGTGAGGGACGGGGAGGAGGAGGAGTTGCGTAGCAATGATGATTGAGGAGAAGCGTAAAACAATAATCAGTACTAACATTTCAATTTGCATTCGCGGTCGAAGTAGATTATGTTAGGTAATCTGCGGAGGTGGCGTTGATGTTAAGATGCTAGAGCTTTGAGATTTATAATCAAAATTTGGGTTTGCTCTTTTAGTCGTTTAGGGAGAAGACTTTGGTGGCGTGGGCGACGACTTCTTCTGCGGGGAATGCACCTTCCATTTTACTTAGTAGTTTACCATCCTGTGTAGCGTAACGAGCGTAGCGATTACGTATAGTGCTGTTAGAAATACTCTCAGCGCGATGAATGATTCGACGCTCTCCATCCTCACCTTGAAAAACAAAATACTAGGAAGCCCTTCAACATTCAACCTCCCAGCGATAACATCATCATCGTCGACATCGAACTTCATCATCTTCAAACCATGACCGGGATACTCGTTGTTCAAAATTTCTGAGGCTAGAGAGAGTTGAGGAGCTAGTATCTGACAGGGGCCGCACCAGATCGCGGAGGCGGTTAAGATCAGATAAGGTGGAGGCGTTACGGTTATTGTCTGTTCTAACGCTTCTGAGGTTAGGATGGGGATTGTGGAGGTTGAGGTGGAGGAAAGGAAGGTTGGGTTACGGGGGGAAGGGGGGGAGAAGGTGAAGGAGGAGACGGAGGAGAGGAGGAGGAAGAAGAGCATGATGACGAGGCTCATCGTTGAGAGGAAAGTTAAAGGAAAGTTTAAAATAATGGGACGTTACGGGTGATTTGAGGTAAGTGGTAGGTTCTTATCGGTTACGAAAATCGAGAGGAGAGCTTTGAAGCGCGTAGGATCGTTGTTGGTGGATTGAGAGCAGAAGCAAGGAGTGAAAGTTCACTTTTCCAAAATTGCCTTAAAAATTGCTCAAATTTGGTCATTGTACCTGGAACTCTCGCTTTGGTTCTGGTCATTTGAAAACTCCCCTCCTCCTTCCCCCCTACTTCTTCTCCTTCCCCCTACCCCCCTACCCCTCCTCCTTATGGCCTCCTTCCTCCGCCGCCTGTTCAAAAAGAAAAAGAACACGGAGGAAGACCCTCCCCTCCCCGTCCGTCGCCAAACTCAGACATTCCATTTACAAGACTTCGAAGTCCTCCAAACAATAGGAAACGGGACCTTCGGACGTGTTAGGTTGGCGAAGCTTTTCGGGGAGAATAATGAGTGCTATGCGCTGAAGGCGATGAAGAAGACGGAGATTATTAGGCTTAAACAATTTAAACATGTTTTGTCAGGTGAGACCAGGGCTAGCACGAGCAGTTAAAGCTCGAGTTAAAGGGGGGTAAGAGGTGGAGTTGTGGATAGCTAACACGCAGAATCTTTTCTTTTCAGAAATTAATGTCATGTCGGTGATAAATCATCCCTTCATAGTGGACATGATAGGTCACTTTCAAGACGAGTCACGAGTGTACATAGTCTTAGAGTACGTTCAGGGAGGTGGTGAGTTTCAAAGCGTGTTGTGGGTCGAACGCGGATCAAAGCGAGTACTGCCTTCTAGAATCTAGCTCGATATTGCAGAAAAAACTGGGTTTTCGTTGAGGGATATGGAGAATAATCCGTCGCCTTCAAGCTCTTCATCGCGGAGCGGCGACAAGGTTAAGGTACTGTCGTACCTTCGCCGAGGGCCGCCCTGAGAGCAGTTGAAGTAGTTTGAAGGTAGGGCTGTTCAAGAGCTATACTTCGTTCAACTAACCCTCCCCCCCCCTCTCCCCTCAGAACTTTTCACCCTCCTCCGAAAAGAAGGTGCCTTCTCCCTCCAAGCCGTAATCTTCTACACATCCGAAATCCTCCTCTCCCTCTCCTACCTCCACCAACTAAAAATAGTCTACCGCGACCTCAAACCTGAGAACGTACTGTTAACACCTGAAGGACATATTAAACTTATCGACTTTGGTTTATCGAAGTTTATATCAGATAGAACGTGGACTCTCTGCGGTACGGCAGAATACCTCTCCCCCGAAATTATCGAAAACATCGGCCACGGTTTAAGCGTCGACTGGTGGGCTTTAGGCGTATTAATCTACGAAATGTTAGCAGGACATCCTCCATTTTGGGGTGAAACAGCTTACGAAACCTACCGAAAAATAATCTCCGGAAAGTTCATATTCGAAAGTACGTTCGATCCGAATTCTCGCGATATTGTCACCCGTCTCTTAACGAAAGATAGAAGGAAAAGGTTAGGATGTGGGAAGTTAAGTCATAAAGAAATTATGAATCATGAGTTTTTGAAGGGGGTTGATTTTGATGCTGTTCTTAAAATGCAAGCGCAGGTGCCGTATTTAATGGAGAAAAAAGGAATTGATGGGACGGGGAACTTTCAGAGTTATCCTGATAGTTATGAGGATGATGCTATACCGTTGAATGGAGAGGATAGGGAGAAATTTAGGGAGTTTGTTAATTTTTAGAATTTCAAATACCTTTCGTTTTTGTTTAATCTAGCAGGGCTTCCAAAGAACCCGAAACTACTTCTTCTTGCCGCTCTTCTTCTTCGTGCTATGCTTGGCCTTGCTCGCTACCTGCTTTGCCTCCTTCTTCTTGGCGCTCTTCAAACTCTTCGCTGATACCTTCTTCCTTCCAGGGGTGTTGCCTCCTGCGTTCGCGGCCACCATGATGGCCAGCTGTGTCTCCGGGGAGATGGGGAGGGGGGTCTTCCTAGGCCTCCCCTTTCCTTTTCGAGGGCTCTCCAACCTGACAGACCTCGGAGACACACGACCCGAGCCTCCAGGAGAATTGAGGAGGGGCTGCAACACCTCGGTCAGCACCCCATTCTTGCCCTTGAACCTGCATAATTTCATTGTATAGGGCCGAGCGGCATTCTTCAGCTGCTCCTTCACACCCGGAAGCCACTCTCGAGGGGGCTCGTTGGCGATCTGCACGAACGTTCGATGAGCGAAGCGACGAGTTAGTATAATGTGCTTACTACAGCTACTAGCAGCTACTAGCAGCTCGTCGCTTCGCTCCTCGCTGTTGTCATTCGCTCACCTCCACGATGACATCCCCCTTCTCTAGCCCTAAAGCTTCACCCTCCCCCCCAACAGTCGGTTCCTCGGAGATCACCACCATCTGCTTGGAGCGCACCCTTATAACAATTCCCAAACTACTATACTTAGTAGTACAAGTAATTTCTAATATCTCGAAGTCCTCCCCCTTCATATTCTCAATAATCCACTCGTCGCTCAAGCCATTCCTGCTAGCTTCAACCGGCGGCATAGGCTCCCACTCTTCCACAGAGTTTTCAACGTCCACGTCCATGATGTCCACCTGCTCCGTCTGCTCCACCTCGCCATTTGTGGAGCCATTGGAATCGACGAGGTCCTGCATGCAGGGGGGTGACGTGCGGGGTCGTTGGTGAGTATTGGGGAATTAAGGGTTGAAACGTGGCTTTTTTTAACAGGGGTTGGTGGACATTGCGTTATAACGAAAGATCTGGCACAGCGCTGATTTCAAAATCAGCTCTCGTTCCCCAAAGCGTCTGATATTGGCCCCAAACACACACACACGGCATCTAAACATTCCAACCGTCGTCTTACCTTCTTTTGCGGCTTCGACCACTTCAGGCCCAGCGCCTTTTTTAGGGTGCCGAATATACCCATGGTAGTTTTTGTTGAGGTAACTAAATTAAGCGTTCGTTCTTTGTGTGAAGAGCAACAAGGACAATAAAATCTATTAACAATAATACCAAAAGTGAATTGACTCTGGAATCACTCTTTTCCACTTTTCCGCACTCCCTGTTCACCGACTGGTCCAGGGGTTAAGCATCTTTAAGTGAAACAAACCCTCGTCTCACAGAAACTAGCCCCCCACCTCCCCGACGTTAGTTCATAGTTTTTTTGTTATTAACCCCTCTTCCCCATTGTAAAAAAAAACCTCCTCCCTCCTTCTCAACCTCCTCCCTCCGCTAGCCGCTAGTTCTAGTCGCTATTGCTGTGTGCACAATGGTCTACTTAATCGTGGTGAACCACCGCCACAAGTCCGCCAACAAAACCCTCGTCCAAGGCGACTCCTCCCTCCTCTCCTCCCTCCTCTCACGTTTCCCCAAAATCCGTGAGTTCACAGACCCGATCACTGGCGCTCGAAAACTGCAGATTGAGGATGAACCGCTTTATAATGTTTTTAATGAGTTGGAGGTGGAGGGGTGGAGTTTGATTAATGGGTTTAGCGCGGGGACTGCGGAGCAGTATATCTTCCACCATAAGAAAGGTGAGTGAAGTGTGCCCCGTGAGGAGCGATATCGCTGAGAATATCGAAAGCCGACGAGCTGAGACGCCCACGTCGGAATAAATCTAACAACACGCGCTCGGCTGCTCTTCCACTTCCAACAGTCGCCCAAACCACAGCAATGTCAGTGGCCCCTCCGCCCTCACCTTCAGCAGAAAAGTCAAAATAACAAAACCCAACATTTATTAGATGGAAAATGTGTAATATGTTTACGTTTTTAACGAGTTCAACCCCAGATACTTCTATTTTAATATTGCCAATCGTTCGCTGTTGCCGGTATCTCTCGCAAGATAGATCATGAAATTCTTTTCACACTTCTTCGTACTGTGATGATCTTTCCTCTGTCCTCGTCAAGTGCGGCTTCAAATTAAATAAAGGCTTTAAATTCTGTTTCAAAGACAATCGTTAAAAGAAGGCCACTGCTTTAAGATAACAGCATACTCATCCAACACTTCCCTAATTTTTTGCGTCTCCTCTGCGGTTGCTAAGCAAGTTGCAAAATTCTGTGCACAGTTCATCGTCCTCTTGTGATATTTCCCAAGCTGCGCCTCATATCCCTCGAGTGCTCTCTCGTACAGCTCCTCGGCTTTCTCATAGTCCTTCTGAACCTTGTAAACAATCGCGATGTTCATCGTGGTGCTGATCATGTCAGGATGAGTCGTCCCTAACGTCTTCTCCCTCCCTTTCAAAGCTCTCTCGTAATACTCCAACGCCTTCTCGTTATTCTTCAAAGCCCCATAAACGTTTCCCAAGTTATTCAACGTTTTCGTGTGGTCTTCCCCCAGGACCTTCATCTGACCCGTCAAACACCTCTCGTGAACTTCCTTCGCCTCCTCATACTCTCCATTATCATCCAACACACGACCGAATTCGTTGAGCGTATCCAAAGTTACAACATTCTCCTCTCCCAACGCCCTCTCCATCCTCTTAAACAAATCCCTTAACTTCTCAATTAGCTCACTCTGATTCGAACAAGTCATCGTGATGAAACCTGCCGTCACCTCGAGCGCCTTCCCACTATCGCGCCCTAGCTGCTCATCGTACCCCTCCTTCGCTCTCTTCACGTATCGCAGCGCATCATCAAAATCCCCAACCATCTTACACGCCCTCCCAAAAGCCGTACAAGCGTCGAAAATCCCGAGCTTCCTCGGGTCGTTCTTCTCCAGCGGCAGATCGGGGCCTACGTCTCTAGCATTTCCAATCTCCAACTCGTCAAAAACCTGCAAAAGCGAAGCGATAATGGGTTAGAAACGAGCAGCGATGAAAACGAGTCGACGTTGAGACTGGCGCTCTAGAGCTACAGATGGAACAAAATCAAACAGCGCATTATCAACTCTCCCCCTCCCCCCCCTTACCTCCTTCCATCTCAAGTACGCCGCCTCGTTCCCATTGAACTGCTTCTAGAAGTACTCGTTGAAGCCCTCCCCGCTCGCGAGCTGCATCATATTCTTCAGCGACGTCGGCCAAAGCCCGTGCTCGCCAATGGTGCTCAAAAACTTTCCAACATCGAACCCCGCGATCGGTTTCCTGCAGAGCGGGCAAGGTCTACGCCGAGCCATGAGCTCACGCGTGCAGTCACGGCAGGTGGCGGAGTGATCGCAGGGGCGTAGCTTAACGTTGCAGACGTTATCGAGGCAGATGATGCACTTATCTTCGTCGTCGTCCTCCTCCTTGACAGAACCCTTGAGAGGAACAGGGAGCGTAGGAGGGACGAACGGCGAGATTTTCTTTTGAGGAGCGACGCAGAATTTCTTGTGGAACGGCCAGTGGGCTTTTTGGTGCTCCTTGGAGCAGTACTGAGTCTCCTTGCAGCTGGAGCAGGTCTTCGTGAGATGAACGGTGCAGGTGGGGAAGGCAGTAGGGAGTGGGTTTGGCCGCTCCCTAGGGTTTGGACGGGGATTGACTAGATTTCATTTTGGGGGGAATTTGGTGTGTGTTGAGGGGGTGTAGGGGGGACTGGTATGCTATGAGTGTATGTATAAAGGGTAACACACTTTGTGGTTGCGTGTGGGACGTTGAAATCGACGACACTAACATTTAGGTAAGAACTTCTGAGAAAGTTTTGCAGTCGATTTCTCGAGACCTACAAACCACGATGTCTAAGCCTGTAACCTCTGATACTAATGATAGCCACAAGAGCCGAGAAATGAGTGGGGAGAGGGGAACGGGAGACGAGGGGGGTGAGAATGAGGAGGGGACTCTCGATCTCCCACCGGCGGAGAGTTTGACGGTTTCGACAGTGGTTTCCACTGTCCCTACGACGACCGATCAGTTCATGCGCACACCTAAGTTCAGGAGACACTTCGTTAAGTACGTTCCGAGGGATACGTTGATTACGCTGCGGTTGGTGACGAAGGGTTGGAAGGCCGCGGCGGAGGCGCTCATCGACGAGGGAGTGAGGAGCGGAGAGTTGATGGTTCACGGTGGGAATGACATATCTTCCATGAATCTTCACGATGCGTTAAGAGCGAGACACATGCTCGTAACGCGGGTGGTATTCCTTCTAAATATTACGAAGGTCGGAGAGTTTCCATACAAGCTCGCCGTCAATCTCGTCGTTATTGATATCCCTGAGAGCGTTGAGCGCATAGGTAAAGCTGCCTTCAACCTCTGCCGTAGTTTTACTACCGTATCTTTCCCGATGACGTTAACATGAATTGATTTAGGCGCCTTTGCCGGTTGTTCCAGTCTAAAATATGTCGATCTCCTCCACACAAACCTTCAAGAATTAGGTGGTCTAGCCTTAATAAATTGCTCAGAACTAAAATCGATGACGATCCCGGACTCGCTTCAAAGCTTTGGCCACCACGTCTTCTACAACTGCTCTAAGCTAGTCCCCTCCTGCATCTCCACCACCAACTCCAACACCGCCATGATTGTCGCCCACCTCCAATCAAAACAAACCCCGTCCTAAAAAAATAACAAACCCTAGCCTTTATTTATTAGTGCAAAACTCTCGTGTTTCTCAATTTTTTCTTTGTTGTTATAATACACGCGCACACCATAGCACATAGCAAAATCGCCCTCCTCAGAAACTGTTGTCGCGAGTGACCCGGTCCTGATCCGTGTATAGCCTCGGGTGGATGCACATGGCCTGCAGCTCCTGGAACAGCAGCTTAGCGGCGTAGGGGATGTCGACCTGGCAGATGTCGGCCGGTTTGTTAACGCAGGCGCTGGAAAGGCACTTGAACTTCTGGTTCTTGACATCCTGGTGGGCGAAGCAGCCGCAGAGCTCGCAGAGGTGGACTCGGTACATGTCGGAGGAGCAGAAGAAGCGGTCTCGGATGAAGTTGGCGCAGCCGTGGGTGATGAGGCAATCGCGCTCCATCTCTCCCATGCGGAGGCCTCCGTCCCTGCCCCTACCCTCGAGCGGCTGGCGGGTGAGCATGGCGGTGGGGCCTCGGGCGCGGCTATGCACCTTGTCGTCGACCAAGTGCTTAAGGCGCTGGTAGAAGGTCGGCCCGATGAAGACTCGGGCGTTCAGAGGCTGCGGCGAGCGAAGTGAGCCGTGTTAGAATCTTTATGCGGGGTCATAACTGACGCTACTTGCGCAATTGGTGCATAACAGAACAGCTTAGCAGCGCATTACCAGCTCGTCGCTTCGCTCCTCGCAGTTAAGCGTCTCACCTTCCCGGTGTGCCCCTGGTACAGGGCTTCGTTGCCCTCCTTCTGGTAGCCCATACTGTGCAGCCTCTTGCTAATTTGGTCGACGGTGACGTCCGTGAAGGGGGTGGCGTCTCCTTCGACTCCCTGGAAGACGCAGACTTTGCCCAGCAAACACTCGACGAGCTGGGCAATGGTCATTCTACTAGGAATGGCGTGGGGGTTGACGATGATGTCGGGCACTACGCCCTCCGCCGTGAAGGGCATGTCCTCCTGTCTATACGTCATTCCGATTGTTCCCTTCTGTCCGTGCCTACTGGCGAACTTATCGCCGATCTGCGGAATTCGAACGTTGCGGATCCTGACCTTGGTGAACCTTGGAGAATTACGAGGAGCGATGAGGGGAGGAGGGGGGAGTTAGCTCTGAACTATATTTCGTCGATTTCATAATCTCGTCGCTTCGTTCCCCGTTGTCGTCGTTCGCTCCTCCTCAACGCCTCACCTGAAGCCGTCACTAGTAGTACTCAAAAGCACCTGGTCGACGATGCCGTTCTCAGTAGACTTCATCGCGGTACTGCAGTCCCTCTTGGTTTTCTGCGACATGGCCTGGCCGACCTGCGCCTCCTTGGGGGCGGTCTTGCCAATCAAAATGTCGGTTCCGCTCACCCTCGTTCCGGGCTGCACGAGCCCGTCGTCGTCCAGCTTGGCGTAGTCTCCCGCCTTCATCTTATCGACTAGCTCGTTGACAGGCCTCTCGAACCTGCGACGAGCGTAGCAAGGAGCATTAGCATAGCGAGGAGCGAAGCGACGAGTTAGTTTACAGTGTTCTTAATGCTCGTCGCTTCGCTCCTCGCTGCTTCTCACCTCTCAGAGGTGAGCCCGGACCCGCCGTTTCCGCCCTACGACGAGGAGGAGCGAAGCGAGCGTGTTAGTGGTGGAGATAGCAAAAAAGAGGAGCGTCGTGTTATTGTCGCTTCGCTCCTCGCTGGGCTTCGTCCTCGCATCGCAGTTTCTCACCTTCTCCTCGTCGACGTAGCAGCGGAAGTAACTGCTCCTGAACAGCCCGCGGTCGATGGCACTCTGGTTCATAATCAATGAATCCTCCTGGTTGTAGCCCGTGTAAATCATAATGGCGACGACGCAGTTGACGCCAGAGGGGAGCTCCCTGAAGTGCAGGAATTCCATCGCTCGGGTGGTGCAGAGGGGCTTCTGGGGGTAGTGCAGGACGTGGGCCATGGTGTCCATCCTGACCTGGTAGTTGGAGGCGTAAATTCCCATGGCCTGCTTTCCCATTGCTGACTGGTAGGTGTTACGCGGGGACTGGTTGTGGTCGGGGAAGGGGATGATGGAGGCGCAGATGCCGAGGATCTGCGAGGCGGAGGAGCGAAGCGACGACGTTAGAGTTGGTTGTTGCGTGGTGTCTCCACTGAAACTAGCAGCGTAACTAAATTACGTACCATTGAGGGGTGGATCTCACAGTGAGTATAAGTCGAAGAGTACGACTCTCCAGGCGCCAGATCCTTGGGGTCCATGGCGACCATTGCCGTTTCCTCCTCTTCCGTGTCGATGTACTCGACCAGACCGTTGTGCAGCAGCATCATGAAGGTCATTTTGTTTTCAGGTCCGTCCTCCTCGGTCAGTTGAAGACGGTTGATGTGCGACTTCTCGATCGCGAGTTTGCAGCCGTCCTTGACGATGTACAGGGGCCTGCAGATTCGGCCCGCGTCGGTGTAGATACGAAGTTCAGACTCGCCGATGTCTCTCACAATTGAGACCTCGGCGTCAATGTCCATTGACCTCCTACTGCCGCGCAGGGTGTTGACGAGCTGCGACGGGGGGGGAGGAGAGCGGCGAGCGTGTTAGTGGTGAAGATAGCGAAAACGAGGAGCGAAGTGACCCGATATCGTGTTATTCAAAACGAGGAGCTAAATGACTCAATATCGCATCGTCGTCGCTCAACGATTCAATATCGTGTTATTCAACTCGTCGCTTCGCTCCTCGCTGGGCTTCGTCCTCACCTTCTCCGGGTCCTCGTGGACTCCGATCCAAGCTCCGTTGACGAAGATGTTGCAGGTGCTCTGGTCGGCGATGACCTTGGGACTCGTTAGATCGTCCAAATTCAAGGTTCCAAACTCCTCCAGAGTCTCCAAAATAATCGCCTGCGGGCTGCCGGTGGAGACGTACGCCATCAAGGCGAGGTTCTGAGCGAGCAGAGGAGCGAAGCGACGACGAGTTAGTTTTAAAAATCCTTAGTGCGAGGAGCCTCAGAGCTCCACACCCACGCCGCTCGACCTTTACATCCAGTTCAGATTTCTCACCTTCACGAGGCCGACAGCCTGCCCCTCGGGCGTCTCGGCCGGGCAGACCATTCCCCAGTGCGTGTTGTGCAGCTGACGGGGCTTGGCCTGCTTTCCACTCCTCGCGAGCGGAGTGTTGCACCTTCTCAGGTGCGAAAGGGTACTGGCGTAGGTGAGCCTGTTGAGCACTTGGCTCACTCCGGCCTTGCTCGGGTTGGCCCTGTCTCCCCAGTTGCCGGTAGCGAGGCAGTACTTCAAGCCTCCCGTGATGTGGGTGGAGCGGATGGCGGACTCTATGTTGAAGTACTTGTTCTCGTCGAGGCACCTCTGGAGCTGGGACCGGACGTCCTTCTCGAGCTTCCTGAGCAGCGTCCTGAACAAACCGCCGAGGAGGGGCCCGGCCAGATCCAGCCTCTTCTTTCCGAAGTGGTCCCTGTCGTCCTCGTCTGAACGTCCCAGCCTGCACATAAGCAATTTGTGCACAGCGTACCCCAGGAAAAACACTTTCCTGGTCTCGCACCTCTCTCCCACGCCGACGTGCGGTAGCACCTATGGGGGGAGGGGGCGCGAGCGAAGCGACCGCAGCGAGAGTGTTAGTGGTGGAGATAGCGAGAACGAGGAGTGTACGAAGCCCATAGGCTCGCAGAGAGGTAAAGGCAGCAGAAAACTCGATCACATTGCTCCTCGCTGTCGCTTCGATCCTCGCTACCGCTCGCGTGCTAGTGGTGGAGATTAGCGAGAACGAGGAGAGAGCTGCGTTATTCAATTCGTCGCTTCGCTCCTCCTTGTCGTCGTTCGCCCCTCCTACGCCTTCGTACCTCGCTCCTAAGCAAATCCCTAGCGTACGCGATTCGCTCCTCGGCGACGATGTCCTTGGCGCTACCTCTCTTGCCTATAAAGTCCAGGGCGACCTCCTGCTTCTGTATGACAAAGGCCTCCTCGAGACTGGGCCTGAAGAGGTCCATCATCTCCCCGTCCTCGAGGTCGTAGACCACGTGCTCGATAATTGATCTATCGTCGTTCCTTCCCAGCGCCCTGAATATAATCACCACGGGAATGTCGCTGCGGATGTAGGGCATGGTGGCGCGGATTTGGTTGCCCTCGATGGCCCCTCTGCCCGCCTTGTTGTACATTTGCAGGTAGAGGGTGGAGGTGGGCCTGGTGCTGCGACGGGCGTAGCGACGAGCGGCAAGCGAAGCGAGCGTGTTAGCAATGGCGATAGCGAATCTCATGGAGACTAATTGCGACGGTAATTGTCGTATTCGCAGCTCGTCGCTTCGCTCCTCGTGGCTTCTTACCTGTTCTCCACCTGACTACGTGTCTCCACAGTCCAGCTATACTTGTGCGGTTGCTTCTTCTTGAACGCGTACACGTGGTTATTGGACATGCGCTCGTGAGCGACGATGACCTGTGGGGGGGGGGGGGGCACGGGTGGGAGGAGCGCGAGTTGCGAAGCACGAGGAGCGAAGCGACGAGTTAGAATAGTGCATTTGTGCTGTGATGTGAGTGCTCATAACCCTGCTCATAGACAACACGTTCCCATATTTACTTTTACTCGTCGCTTCGCTCCTCGGCTCACCTTCTCGGATCCGTTGATTACAAAGTACCCTCCCTGATCATAAATGCACTCCCCAAGCTCGCAAAGCTCCATATCGTTCTTATCCGCCAGCACACAGAACTGGGACCTGAGCATGATGGGCACGTAGCCCATGAAGACCTTCTGGCAGTCCTCCATCTTCTCGGGCTCGCCGAAGTCGTTCTGGTCGGGACGGTTTTGATCGAGGTCGGTGAGGTCGTAGGTGTTAAGGAGGATGTCGCAATAGAGGGGTGCTGAGTAGGTGAGGTTTCGCAGGCGTGCCTGTGAAGATTTAAGAGAGTTAGTTTTAATTTGTGACGTCGTGCTTGCACACTCATCTACGCACCTCGTGAGGGAAAATGTTGCAAGCGCTACTATCCTTCTCCACCGAAACCGGCTTACTAAGGTACACCTGCCCGAACTTGACCTCGTACATCTTGTTGGCCTCCTCCTCTCCCTTCTGCTTGTCGTAGCCGACGGTGTGCTGCATTTTGGGCCGGACTCGGATGGCGCCTGTGTCGTCGACGAGCTCCTGCATGGTGTTCTGGATGAACTCATCGAAGGAGTCTAGCTGCTGGCGGACGAGGCCTTTCTCTTCGAAGTACGAGCTGTGAGGCGGGGGTAGGGGGTGAGATTTATGCAGTGAAAGGGAGGGGAGCGATCCCGTCGATGAGCGCTTGTGGGGGGAAGGCTAAATAAAGCTCAAGGGAAGCGTTTTTATGAGTAACCCTTTAACGAGCGGCTATAGATGTGGAAATTAGCTCACAAAAGTAAACTATCCACACTAAACGCTTCCATTTAAGCTCAGGATCCCAACTTTAGAGGAAACGTAATGGACGGGACGTTTCGCTCTAATATCCCTCAATGTGGGCCCCACACGCAACCTGCACGCATACACACCTGATCACGGCCCACGAATCCTCCTGAGTGACGACATCGTATTCCTCTTCGTCCATGGTAGCGGCGAGGGAGAGAATTGAGGAGAGGAGGCTTTCAGAGTGGTAAACAGGGGTCAAAACTCCTTTTTCACAAAAACACCATAATCACGATGCGGCTGACATTGCCACTAATAATGATAGTGGCCCTCTTTTCCGCCACCCCAGGTCTGGCCAAGTCCAGAGGCAACCGCGCCCCTCCAGCTTCGCAGAGGCGACCGTCGGGTCGACCCCGTGATGTCGCTCGAGCCGCTCCTCGGCCTGCTGCTGGCCGTGGCGCGAAGAGGAAACAAAGCGCGGGTTATGACGACGAGAGTGACGGGTATGACGATGATGGGGGGGAGGACGAGGTGTGGGAGGACGAGTGTCACGAGTCGGGGACGGAGGAGGGGAGCGAGGTGAGAGAGGGGTAGTTGCAGTGTCGTGGGAGTAAGAAAAGACTTAAAAAGGCTCTCAAAAAGGATGGGGGTTGGGGCAACGCTGGCAGTGTGTGTGTGTATTGTAACACAATAATATGCTAACCTAACACTGCTTAATTTCAACTCAAAAATCATCCAGGTCTACAGCGACTCGGAAGAGGACTACAATGAACCTCCTCCTCCTCGCCGTGCTCCTCCCAGCAGATCCGCTCCCGGACGTGGCGCTCCTCGTCGCGGCGCTCTCCCGAGCAGGAGTGGAGGTGGGGATGGGAGGGCTCAGCAGAGGGGAAGCGGGGGGAGGGCGCAGCAGAGGAGGGGAAGTGCGCCGCAGAGGGGACGGGGGGGGAGGGCGCCGCCTAGGAGGCAGCAGCAGCAGTCTCAGATTGGGCCGTACGTGGGCAAGGCTGCTAGTCAGGTGAGAGTTGGGGGGGGCGAGCGGCGAGTGGAGAGCGGCGGGGTGTTGGTTGGTTTGTCTAACTCGTCGCTACGCTCCTCGCGTAAACTACAGGCCTCCGCATTCGCCACAAGAGGAATCGCCGCCCTCCGCAGCTCCGTCCCCGAAATCAAAGCCAAAGCCGAAGCCTCAATGGAAGCCGTCCAAGGAGTCGGAGGCAAGTACATCAGAGAAGTCAAGGGCATGATGAGCAGTGAGCTCGAGCAGGTCCTGCTCAAGTCCACCAGGCCTGACGACACCGCAGTGAAGCCCAAACACGTCGAGAGGTGAGGAGCAGAGCGAGGAGCGAAAGACGACAGCGAGGAGCGAAGTGTCGAGTTGAATAACACGATATCGGTTCACTTTAATCCTCGTTTTCGCTATCTCCACCACTAACACGCTCGCTGCTCCTCGCTACGTTCGTTGCAGGCTCGTCGGAGTTACCTACCAAATCTCAGGCCAGTACGACCTCTACGATCCCATCCTCCGCAAGCTCTGGGCCAAGATGGCTGAATTGGATTGGCGCACTACGACGAAGGCGTTGTATGTGCTACACAGGTTCAGTGCTGACGGAAGCCCGGACCATGCGGCCGCGCTGAAAGCGAGGTTGAGGGAGTTGAGGAGGACGAGGGATCAAAAGAGGAAGGAGAAATATTTCAACAGTAAGGTAAGAGAAGAAGTGAGGACGAAGCCCAGCGAGGAGCGGAGCGACGAGATTACGCAGGAGTCATAAATATGAATATGAGGAGGCTCTTCGAAAACGCCGCGAATATTGATACTCTGAGTTCAATTCGTCGCTTCGCTCCGAGGCTCACTTCGCTCGCCGCACCTCGCATTAAGAAAAAACAATTTTAAACTAACCCCCTCCCCTCCTCGCGCTTCGCCTCCTCCCCTCCTCCCCCTAATTTGTTCAGCTCCTCCTCACCGTCAGCTCACCGGACGGCAGCGACATAACCCCCTACAAAGCCTTCCTCTCCCGCTACGCCCACTACGTCCTCCTCCGCGCCCAATGCTTCGGTGGAGCCTTCGGCGAAATCTCAGGAGGAGGCAGCAGGAGGAGTAGGAGTGGTGCGGCGAGTATTACGAGCGGAGGGTTGAGGCCGGAACATCTGGAAGCGGCGAAGATGATTTTGGCGGCGGGGAGTAAGTGTGCTTTGAAGAAGGGAGAAGGTGAGATGGAGGACGAGATCTGAGGAGCGAAGCGACGAGATTAGTAGCTAGCGAAGAGACGAGTAAATATGGGAACGTGTTGTCTATGAACTCTTCGCTTCGCTCAAGTGTGCAGGCTCGCGTAACATCGTAAATAGTTTCGCCTCATTTCGTCAATTTCGTTCATTCTAACGTCGTCCTGTTCGCTCTCCGCTCTTCTCCTCAGACTGCGACATAACCGCCTCCTGCCTCGAGCGCGTCGTAACCGATCTAAAATCCCTAACCTCCGCCGTCGGTAAATCCCTCACGTTGTCTTTAAAATCCCCCTCCACCTTATCCACCTCCGACAAGAAGCTGATCTCTCAATGGTGTGTTTTTTATGAGGAGGAATTGTGCGTTAAGGCGAGGGAGATTTTTAAGGAGAGTCAGGGGACGTTAGATAGGTATGGGTTGTTTGTGCAGGGGAGGGTGGGGGGGGCGAGTAAGGAGACGATTAGGGTGGGGAG
>BLQM01000285.1:23660-37173 GCA_012489335.1 Triparma laevis f. inornata
AGAGGGGGGGGAGGAGGAGGGAGGGGAGGAGGAGGAGGAGGAAGAGGAGAAGGAGGAGGTTGAGGAGGAGGAGGAACAAGAGAAAGAGGAGGAAGTCGAGAAAGAGCCTGCGGAGGAGGAACAAGAGGAAGACGGAGAGGGAGGAGGAGGAGAGGAAGACGACGATGACGAGGAGTACGAATACGACGATGAGGAGTATTGATTGGAGCTCCGCAGCGTGCGTTGTTTGTGTGCTTGCACTAGTAAGGGGAATAGGAAAGGAGAATCGCGTTTTTGATGCGTTTTTAATTCAAATCATGTTTGTATTCGTGTATTTTATTATAATTTATTTATAGAGCGCACTAGCTAGCGATATGACAGTGATCTCGGTCCTCGTTAACCTTAATCCCGTACACTTATTTTAAGCTTATTTTAACGCTATATTAAATATATATATATTAAAGCGTACCTTTCTCAGCTCTAATAATCATACTCAATGTCGCAACCCCCACAACCCCCCAAAACGCCCACAAGCAAATAAATAGGTATCCAAGTGGGGAGAATTGGCGGGTCGCCTATTAAATTTATTAGGTATTTTGACCAATATATTGAGAACGGAGTGAGGGAGGTTATGTTATATGTTATTAAAGGAGTTAAAGGAGAAGAAGACGTTGATATTAATGACGCTGAATACCAGATTGTTAAATAAAATATCAAAAGATTGGGAAGAACGTAGAGAGTAGCGCCGAGGCGGGAGAGGGTTGAGGAAGTTGTGTTGGGGGAGGGAAGGGCGTAGATAGAAGAGAGGGAGGGAGGAGGGAGGGGGAGTGAGGGAGCGGGGACGGTGGATTTTGGTTTGGGCATTTTATTTTATTATGGCGGCGTGGGTGGGGAATTGGGTGGGTTGCAGTTGGTTTGTGGTAGGTTGTGATTATGGACGGATATTGATCATCGGCTGTGGGGCTCGGTGGGGCTCGCTGTGGGCTTTGTTCTGTAAAAAATGTTGCTCAAAATTTGAGCTAGTGAGAAGTCCCTTAATTTCTTCATATACGTAAGCTCACGATCTGTCGTTAATTTTTTAACTTACTATAACGCATTCCCGTAGATATCATGAACGACAGTGACAGTGATGAAGAATGGGTCGATTGGGAGCGCAAACTTTAAAAATGCTCCGCCGCACCAAAGACAGCTTGATCCATAAACCAATAGAACTCCAAAATCACGCACAGCACAACCAACTGAACTAAACAGTCTTACCCCATTCCCTCTCCTCCCCACAGCTTTCCCCCATAACCCCCAAATTTTCGCAAATGGCCGAACCCACTGCCATGAAAGAGGTCGAGCTCCAAAGCGGCGGCGACTCCATCGATGCCTCTGAGATCAAGGTAAACGCCGACGGCGAGGAAATCACCGTCGACGAGCTCGACCAAGTCGAGGAGATGCCTGATAACCCCGATATGGATCCGATGGAGTATACCGTTCGTAAGGTTCTCCCGATCCCTAAAAAGTATTTCTGGGAGACCGACCGCGACCCTTCTCAACTTCCTCTCCGTACAAAAATGTGGCATCGTTCCGTCGCCGTCCTCGGTAAAATGCTGTACGTAGCTGAATACGCCGGAGAAGTAATCGCCCAAGTCTTCGGATTGAACGAAAGCAGGTATCAATACGTAATGGATAATATGACGAAGGAGGATTGGGAGAAGGCGCAGAAGGTTAATGAGGAGCGGGAGAAGGAGTGGGCGGACTTCAGGGCGCAGCAAGAGGTAGAGAAGGAGACGGGGATCAAGGCTAATACTTTGTAAGAGGGGGCGAGATGGAAGAAGGAGATGAGTAATGATGCAACATGCGGCTTTTTTTTTCATGCAAAACGGTTGGATTTGTTGATATTCTTTATGTCAAGAGGCGTACTTGTAACGGATCAATTTCGTGCGTACTTTCATTGTTGAAATTCGACCGTAACTACGACTTAAACCTTCGTGAAAAACGAATGCGCACCCTTAACATTTTTTAGAGGAGAGTATTGGAACGATATTAGAGTTTCAGATGCCTAATAATTTGTAGGAGTTGAGCAAGAGTAAGAAGCGTCAAGTGCACTAATTTTAGTTGCGTTCGCGATCGTTCAAGCACTTTTACAGCCATCCCGAAAAAGTCGATTTTAGTCCGGATCAGAATCGTATATCTATTTTTTCATGTTTAAGCTTGATTATGGTTTCATTCGGAATCTTAAGACCCTTGAGCGATTGTTTCCAAAGCACGATTTTTGAAAAAAGTATATTTGAGAAATAAAAATCGGTGTTCCGGGGACTATTTTGGTGAGTCTTGGAAATATTAGTTAATTTAAGGTATCCTGAAGTGCTGAATATGCAGTTTGTAGAGCAAATGAATTCCAGGAAAGCGAAAATTCATTTTTTTTAAACATGAATATGTGCTTTTCTGACAATATTTTTATTGACTAGTGTACTCAGGGGTCTCAAAAGGATAAATAAGATCAAAAATGAATCTGAAAATAAAGAGAAGGTCAAATTTTCTTCCAGCGATTTGACTAAAATTAGTTTCGGTTTATCTCACGTTCTCGAATATTTCGTAGCCCACACGATTATTTTAGACGACAATTTAGGTCGTTAAAACTAGTACTGAGTTTCTACTGACTTCTAGCTGCGGAGAAAAGAAGTTATTTAGTTTACGAACTTGGCTCCTCCCGCAATCTACATTGCACAACTCAAACCTCGCTTTCTCGCACTTCCCCTCAGCTCTTTTTGATCCCCACCCTTCTACTTTATCAAATTGGCGCACGAAGATTCCAGTAATCTATATATCAGCGTTAATTCAGAGCTATTTCATGCGATCGAATATGCGATCTTTCGCATATTTCATTTTCACGGTGCTCCTGTGTAACACAGCGGTGTCGTTGAGGTTCACCTTCCCAACGTCGCGTTCTCCGACCTCTAATTTAATCAGCTTCCGAATCAACGACAATTCACGCCCCCTCTCCCCCTCTCCCCCCTCACTTACCGCAAACCCTCTGGCCGCTGCTCCTCTCGCACTACTTCTACTCTCTCCCACATCCACCGCCGCGGCCAGCATTCCGCTGTCGACAGGCGCCTTCGATCCTTCCAATTTCAAACCCGTCTGCTCCGCCAGCGATGGCTTCTACCGAGCTCTTCAAGGTTCGGCGCAGACTGTGATTGGGTCTGATAATTACGTGGAGTACGGTCCTCTCATCGCTGGGGGCTTGCTGCGCATCCGCCTCGAGCTGTGCGTTGTGGAGTCCTATTTCAACGAGGCGGTGGTTCCGTTCATCAAACAAAACGGGATCTCTTGGGTGCTCCCCCTGCACGAGACTGTGGAGACGTTCGTGGCCGGCACAATCTTTGCCCTGGCCACCACATTCATCATGGTCGGCAGCACGAAGCTCGTGACCGTCGTGGTCACTTACGCAGATCTCTTCGTCGGCGGTCCGTGCCGTCTTCTCGGAAATTTCTTCTTCGATCGTGCTCAGGGCAAGGTGAGTTTAGTTTCGTCCTCCTCCTCCGCTCCTCTTTGTCTTTCATGTATATTTATGTATCGTTAGCTAACCCTCCCTCGCTACATTCCATTCGATAGCCCGTGACTCTGGACGTTGGGCTGGGCCCCTTCCAGACAAGGTGAGAACAAAAACCAAATCAAAACTCCAACACTTTAATTATTTTTTAACACATACTTATAAATAAATCGTCACCGCTCACAGACTCGTCGGACCGAAGATGAGCAAAGAGGAGAAGGAGAGGGCGGTGCTGAAGAGGAAGGTGAGAGACCAAAAGGAGCGAAGCGATGAGCTGCGAATGCGACAATTATGGTCCAATGAGTCTCCATGAGGAGCGAAACGACAAGTAAAGTAAATAACGAGTTGTCTATGAACGAAGACTCGTTGTCTATGAATTGCTTTGCTCCTCGTAAAGTAAAGAACGCGTTGTCTATGAACTCGTCGCTTCGCTCCTCGCTGCAAATACGACAATTACGGTCGCAACCGTCTGCGCTAGTAGCTTTAATCTTGATATCGATTCCACTATCACTGCTACGTAATAATTCTATTTCATTAACGCCAATCATCTTGCGGCTCGCTACGCTCGTCGTAGGGCCTGGTGAAGGACGACAATAGTATTTTTGCGGTGGATTTGGACAAGGTGGAGTCTTCGAAGCTGCCTGTGGTTTTCTTGTCTGGCCTTGTGAAGGGCACTGGCGACTTCAGTTTGTTTGTGAGGGAGACCACGGAGGGGTTGGACCTCTTCGTCGGGCGCTACTTGGTGCTTCTGGCCACCTCCTACATTGGCGTGAAGTTCGTGCATTTCAAATTGCTGCCCGATTTGTTTCCGTTTTAGTTTTGAAAAGGTTGTCTATAATTTGTTTTTATTCTAATCATTCATGTATTCATTTCATTGTTCATCTCACTTCATTCGTTGCTCTGCTGCACATACCAGGCGTCCCACTTCTCCTCGGTCAGGGAAATGGTCCAGGCGATCTGCGGCGAGCGAAGCGAGCCGTGTTAGAAATGGGTGGGGGTGAAAGTGGCTTGAGTTTTTAGGCTTAAGGTATATGGCGCTCTGTTATTCCCGTAATCATCCAATTCCCAGCTCATCACTTCGCTCCTCATAGAGTCTCACCTTATCCACCATGTCCAGGCCGTCTAATATATTTAATCGGCCCTTCAGTCTTTCCGCGGCGTACGCCAGGAGCGTCGGCTGCCTCATCAGGACGTTCTTCACCTCGTCGTCCGTTCCGAAAAAATTAGTTAGAACGTCGAGCTTCTGCTGGACGTTGGCGTCCCCCAAATTCACCACGTTTGGGCACCCCACGACGATTGATTTTGCCGCGTCCTGTTGTTTAGAGCGAAGCGAGTTACGAGTTAGCACAAAATCGAGTCGCTGCAATGTATGTATTTATGGCGCCTTTTCAACCTCACCTCTCCGAATCTCCTCGACAGCACGCACATCTTCTCTCGAAGCGTGCTGATAGCGAGGGAGAAAATTACTGGATTCTGCACGAGTATCTTCTTAACGCTGTCCATGGGCAGTTTGTGTTCCACATTAAAGTAGTTAACCACCTGAGAATTGAGAAGTGAGAATTGAGGACGAGTATGAGGACGAGTACGAGTACGAGTACGAGTTAGACCGAGATACAATCATTACCCCAGCTCAGCGGCGAGCGAAGCGAGCCGAGGAGCGATGCGACGAGTACATATGGGAACGTGTTGTCTATGAACTCGTCGCTTCGCTCCTCGCATGAGCAGCACAAACGCATTATTCTAACTTGTCGCTTCGCTCCTCGTGCTCCCCCAACCGCAGGTCATCGTCGCTCACGCTCAGCTCGCTTCATTCACTGCTCGCTACTCCCCACTCCCCACTCACCTCCTCCATCTTCTCCAAACCGTTGCTGACGAGCGTCGGCCGTTTGATCAAGACCTTTGCAACCTCTCTATTCGCTAACTTGACCCTCTCCTTCAAGAAGGAGACCAAATCCGAAATTCCCTCCAGGCTGTAGTCCAAGTAAAGCGGGTACTTGAGAATAATTATGTCAGCGTGGCCCTCGCTAATTTCGTCCAGCAGCTCGACCTTCGGGATTATGTTGTCCGGTAGGGAGTAGAGCAGAATTCTAGGGTTCTGGGTGACGATCTGGCTCAGGTCGACGTCGTCCAGGTCAAGGGTTAACCGGAGCCACGCCGCCTTGTCCTGCAGAGATCCCGGAATTCCTGCGACGAGCGTAGCGACAAGCATTAGCGTAGCGTGGAGCGAAGCGACGAATTAGTTTTAAGTGTTCTTAGTGCGAGGAGCGAAGCGACGAATTGAACGAGGAGTTTCAATATGAGTGGCGTTTTCGAAGAGCCTTCTCGTTGTATTCACGTCGTTTTCGTAGTCTCGTCGCTCCACTCCTCGCTAGTTTAAAGTGTTCTTAATGCCCGTCGCTTCGCTCCTCGCTGCTTCTCACCTCCTCGGCCCTGCAGGGGATGAAATTTCGGCGAGCCGTGTTAGTGTTGCTGTTTTTTATTACGTTCGCACAACTACTCTCTCTCACCTCCTCCTCCCACAAATCACCCTCGACACTCATGGTCATGAGCTGGGGATTCTCGAGAATCCTCTCCCTCTTCATGCCGACCTCCTCGAAGAAGTCCACCTTGGCGTTCAAGTTCTTGGCCGAGTAGCAGAGGATGGAAGGGTAGGAGAGGATCATTTTCTGTGGCGAGCGGCGAGCGAAGCGACCCGTGTTGGAGGGGGGGCCGGGGAGCGGAGCGACGAGATTTCGAAGGCGTCATAAATATAACGAGGAGCGTGTGTCCAAATTCGCTCGTTCAAATGAGAATTCAATTCATCGCTTCGTTCCTTGGTTGATGTATACCCCTTACTGACATGGCCAAAGTCAAGAACGTCCTCAAAATACAATCGGCGACACACCGAATTAAAGCGTTTTTATAGTTGCTCACCTTCAGCGATTCTTTCGTCGTCACCCCGAGGCGGTCGTGTAGGAGCTTCACCGTCTGTTCCAAGTTCGTCTCGCTCAGCTGCAGCACAGACGGTTGTACTTTGACCATTTTCTTCAGTTCCTGCAAAAATGGAAGCAGGAATGGAAATAACGGAGATGAGACGTCGTTTTCGTCGTTTTCGTCGTTTTCATCGTCACTGAGCGACACACTTCGCTCCTCCAAAACAATATTGCGATCGCTGTTCTCACCTCCTCCTCAAAACTCAACACATTCACGAACCAATCCAACTTCTGACCGAGTTTGCCCACCGTCAAACCCAACACCCCACCACCCAACCAGGTCAAACGCCACAAGTCGGACTCGCCCAGACTCAGCCTATCTCGCAAGTAGAAATACGACATCTGGTTCAGCGGTTGCTCGCTGTTCTCAGTGCCTGTCAGCCCCGCACCCGCCGGGACGACGTTGTCCACGAGCTTGCTTATGTCTAAGTTCAAGTTCCCTAAATATTCATCGCCGAGGGCATTTTCGCCGGACTCCTCAAAAGCGTCGTCGGGCACTTCATCTCGAGCCGCCAGGAAGTGGACTTTATTCTTTATTTCGTGGCGAGGGAGGAAAAATGAGCTCACGAGGGGCAGAATTGCTATGATAATTAGCAGGAAATCCGACGTTGGGCTCATTTTCGATCTAATTTCAGCGAGTGGACTTCAAAACGCTGTCAAATTAATTTGGTGTTTATCGCCACCCTCCATTTTCACTCCATATAGCATTCATTCCCGTCGCATTCTACCACTTTCAATACACCACGCCCGCACAAATACATAAACTACGCCTCCCACGCCAACAAATACCCCTCCCTAGCAACTAATCTTTGTTCTGCAAACCATTACGCCAAGCGTGACCGTTGCAAAAGCTTTAGACCATTCGCATTCGCATCTATTACACTTCACACCCACTCCCACCCCTCACCAAAACGATGTCTTTCAACATATATGTAGAACCACCCATTACCACCGTCGCCAACTCCAACGTCGTCCCATCAATAAGTTGTTCCTCCATAAGTTGTTCCTCCCACCCTCACTCCGTCGCCCTAGCTCCTCTCAAGTTCATCAATCAAAACCAGCAGCAAAACCAGCAGCAAAACCAGCAGCAAAACCAGCAGCAAAACCAGCACAGCAACCTCACTACGCCGATGACCAAACCAGGCAACAACGAGAAGCGCAAGAGTGGGACGAAGCTTACGCCGGCTATGGAGGCTATGATGAGTAAAGAGAATGGAGCCGAAGCTCCATTCGAAGGAGGCAGCAAGCACAGGTAAGACGAACGAAGTATGACGAAGAAAGAAGACGAAGTACGACGAAGTGTGTGCGTTCTTAAATACATAATTCTACTGCGCTAGTAGAGTAGGGCTGAAGTCGAGGTTCGTAATTCCATCTAACACACGGTCGCTACGCTCGCCGCCGCAGCAGGAAAGTCTTAATGTTCATGAACCCGCCGGCACCAAGCACCACCACCAACAACAATAATAATAATTCTGCGTCGCAGTCGCAACCGATGACGCCGCAGCAGTTTCAGCACCAGCCACAGCACTCCCGCCCGTCCCACCTGCCCAATCCGCCCCACCCCCACTTCCAGAATCAGAATCAGAATCCTCACCTCCGACCTCTTCCTCAACGCCGTCCATCGCAACCCCACGAAAATAACTTTCATCCTCACGCCCAGCACAAGAACAAGAACAATAACAACAACAACTTCCACCGCCACCATCAACTCCAACACCAACACCAACACCAACACCAACACCAACACCAGCACCAGCACCAGCACCATCCACCTAACCACTTTTGTCCTCAACACATCGTCCACTCTCACCCTCACCCAAACTTCCACCAAAACCACCACCAACTCCCCAACCAACCTATATTAATAAAGTTACAAAACGCGCCAACTTTCCTCTCGCCGTTCTCGAAGGCATATTGGGCGGGGAATATTAAGGAAGATGAGGAGATGAAGAAATGTTTAGAAGGAGGTGAGAAACGTTACGAGAGGAGCGAACGACGACAACGAGGAGCGAAGCGACGCGGATGTGTCGCTCGAGCGGTGAGACACTATGAACATTCTAAACTAACTCGTCGCTTCGCTCCTCGCTCGGACTTCGTCCTTGGTCGCAGTGTACGAAGAAATAAAAGAACATTTCATACCCCGGTTTTAAAAAAACCATTAACGATTTTGAATTAATAAACCATTCCATCTTCTTCTTTCTTCACCACAACTTAACTTAAAACCCCAATCCAAAATTCCTCAAGCAAGATCCATGGCCTTCAGCAAAATGCTCTTGATCTCCTTCTTCCTCTCTGACATGTCGACTCCGAAGTTCTCTCCGCAGGCGGTGACGGTCTGGTTGACCGTCAGGGTCGCCGTGTCGATTTCCTTTATGTAGGCCTTGACCCACTTCTTGATCGCGCCGGTGGAGATGGGCTTGGGGGCTTTGGGTTTCTTGGCCTTTTTCTTGGGAGAGTCTCCATACGCGTCATTGTCATCGTCGTCATCAACGTCGTCGTCGTCTTCCTCTTCCTCTTCCTCCTCAGATTCCTCCTCCTCCTCCTCCCCTCCCTCCTCCTCCTCAACCACCTTAACCTTCGTCGTAGACTTCTTCGACTTCTTCTTCTTGGGCGCCGCCTTCTTGACAGAAACGCTCTTCCTCTTCTTG
The DNA here is from genome assembly GCA_012489335.1 of Triparma laevis f. inornata. NCBI lineage: Eukaryota > Bolidophyceae > Parmales > Triparmaceae > Triparma > Triparma laevis. The sequence continues at coordinate 32,801 of BLQM01000285.1, forward strand.
GACACGGGCTCCGTAGGGCAGATCAACCAGTCAACGAAACGCCAAGTGAGAGACTCCTTGTCAACCTCCCCCGTCTTGCTGGACCTGTCAACCGCGAAGCAATCCATGGCGTCCTTAATGAAGCTAGCGCTCTGCTTGAACAGTTTCGTCGCCATCTTCTCCTTGATCTGGGCGAGCGAAGTGAGCCGTGTTAGGATGAGGAGTGAATCGAAGCGACGCGACATAAATAGACGTGTGCATCGATTTATAGCATGTCTCGTTCACACAACCGCTTCGCTCGCCGCTCCTCAATCTCTCACCTCCTCCAACTCGTCCTCGTCCTCAGTGGTCACGCCCGACCACTTCCTGACGTTCTTCTTTATCTCAGTCTTCTTTCCCGCGCGGTTGAACAACACGGTGTGGACGGCCTTGCAGATGTCGTGGTCGGACTTTAGTTTGTCGAATCTGTGAGTTGTGAGTTGCGTTGCGTTGTCGTGTTGAATCGTTAGAATAAACAATCAACAATCCCTCCTGTCCAAAAGGCTCGAGCTCGCTTCGCTCACTCCCCCCCAACTCTCTCACCCAACCATGGCCTCCTCGATAGACCCTATTTCAACGCCCTTTCCAACCACAATCTCGAACGCGGCCTTCTCCTTCACAACCTCCTTGTACACCTCCACCGTCTTCCTCACGCGGCTAGTCTTGGAGACGGAGGCCGCCTGGGCGGGGGCGGAGGATTCGTCGATGGTGGTTTCTTTGGGACTGGAGAGGGCGGGGGTGGAAGAGCGGACCTCCTTCGATGGGGACACATGAGGGGCGGCAGCGGGCGTTTCTTGTTCTTGAACTGTATCAGTCATGTTTGTGGGGACTTGGGTTTGCTTTTTGGGGGTAGTTGGGGCCGGTAGGTGGGTCGAAAAGTTTTCAGTAGTCGAAGTTGACGTTGGCGGTCAAAATTGGCTCGAGTAGGTACCCAGGGACCCTCCCTCCCTCCAACAATTTCTAGTCGATATCCTCGCCCCATCGCATCAATTCACTCATGGCAAATGTCACTGCCGCGCAAGACTGGCAAGAGGGTACGTCAGCCACAATCATCAACCACAAAAAATTACGGACAGCCACAATAAAACACTTTTACCTGAAGCTCGCCCGAACGTCGCTCCTCCTTCCCTTCTATCCCTCAAATCCTCACCCCCCACTATCCCCCACTGCCCCCCCTCACAGGAACCAAACTCGAAAAGGAAATGGATCGGCTCAAGAAGAAGGAGAAGAGCCTCGAGAAGGAGAAGAACCTCACCGACCTCCAGCAGTGCCGTGGCAACATTAAGGCCAAGCGTCTCAAGGTGAGTGCGACGAAAAACGACGAAAAACAAATCTGCGGAAAAACTAACAACAGAAACTAACACTATACCAACCAACATCCCCAGCTCCTCAGCATAACCTCCGCTTTAATAATGAAGTCCCCCTCTTTCTCCCACAACAACGGCATCCCCACGATCATGTGGAGGAAGTGCTTCTACGATTACATATCTACGCAGCGTAGCAAGTCGAAGTCGGAGGACGGCAAGGCCGTTTACGAGAAGACTTTGAAGGAGAGCATTCAGTTCTACGAATACGTGATTGAGAAGTTGGAGGAGAGGGTGAGAATGTTTGCTCAGCGCTCCGGCAAATTATTTAAATTAATGAAACCATTCTAACAACGTAACGCCATACCGCGCTTTCGTAGCTCAAGGCCGACTACAACAAAATCTCGAATTTCGAGGAATCAAACGACAACTCCTCCAGCAGTAGGTTTTCGCAGTCGATCGACTCGATTCCTTCACTCTCCGAACCTCCGATCCCACCAGCGGCAAGCTGCCTCCACCGCCTCTACATTAGGTGAGGAGCTGTGGCGCAAGGAGCGAAGCGACGAGCTGGGAATGCGTTTATTCCGTGTGCAAGAATATTCTAAACTAGCGAGGAGCGGAGGGACTTACGATTAGAAGGCGGAGCAAATACAACGAGGAGCGAGTACAAATGAACTCGTCCAAATGACCTCGTTCAATTCGTCGCTTCGCTCCTCGCTACAATAAGCACATTAAACTAACTCGTCGCCTCGCTCCTCGGACTTCTTCCTCGGTTCGCCGCTCCCCCCTCTACAGCCTAGGGGATCTGTGCCGCTACACTGGCAGCTTGTCCGACCCCCCCGACTTCTCCCCCTCAGAGAACGCGTACACAGCCTCAATCAAGCACCTCCCCATCTCCGGAAACTCGTACAACCAGCTCGGCGTAATCCACCAGCTCAAGGGGAATTTCCTGAACGCTCTGTTTTACTACGTCCTCGCGGTGACTGTGCCTGAAAAATTCGATACCGCGAATAACAACTTCAAGAGGTGCTGGCAAACCAGCGTCAAGAAGAAGGTAGAAATGGAGGAAACCAAGAGGTACATTCTGCAGAGGTTCATCGAGTACTCCGGCCGGGTCATTTGCATTAGCGAGGAGGACATTGACGACATTCAGAGCAGCGCGGAAGAGACAGAAATCATGGATTTCTTCAGCAGGGCGGTAAGGGAGATCATGTTCAGCGAGGTATGGAGAGTTACCGTGAGGAGGAGCGAAGCGACGAGCTGGGAGTACGATATTTCGCCACTATGAGGAGTGAAGCGATGAAGCATTAAGAACCATTATAAACTAACTCGTCGCTTCACTCCTCGTGCTTCGCTCCTCGTGCTTCGCTCCTCGTGCTTCGCTCCTCGTGCTTCGCTCCTCGTGCTTCGCTCCTCGTGCTTCGCTCCTCGTGCTTCGCTCCTCGTGCTTCTCTCCTCGGCTCGCTTCGCTCGCCCCCCCCCCCCCCCCTCCCACAGGGCGTGCTGATGAAAATCCTAACGATTTCCATTCACGTTCTACACCAGAAACCAACACGCTTCCTCAAGTTCTTCAGAGGGTTCCTCCTCCAAATGGCCGTCGGCGTGAACAACAGCGTCTCTAAAATCGTCAAGAATAAGGACAACAAGCACGGCAGGAAGGGCAAGACGATCAAGTTCTTGGGAATCTTTTGGATCGCCATGTGGTATTTCAAGGAGGGCGAGGGCGGCGAGGAGAGGGTCGGGGGTTGGAGGAGGAGGTGAGCCGCAGCGAGGAGCGAAGCGACGAGCTGGGAATGGGGGGATTACGCTTGTAATGAGTCTCCATGAGGGGCGAAACGACGAGTAAAGTAGGGAACGGCTTTCTATGAACTTGTTGCTTCGCTCCTCTAAAGTAGAGAACGCGTTGTCTATGAAATCGTCGCTTCGCTTCTCGCTGGAAATACGACAATTGCGGTCATAATTCACCCACCCTACTAGATCCAGTCTAAGCGCACATGCAATTTTCGTCGCTGCGCAATTCTAACTCATCAACGCCAATCTTCATGCTCCTCGCTACGCTCGTCGCAGGTGAGAATACTGCTATTAGAAACAGTCTCAATGTTGACGTCGCATTCTGAGCGAAGCGCCGTTCGTTATTAAGCTTCGCTAGTAGCTCCAGTCTCAAACGTTGACGTCACTTGAATACTGCTATTAGCAACAGTCTCAACGTCGGCCGTCGATTTCACCCCCACCCATCTCTAACTCGGCTCGTTTTCTCGCCGCTCCGCTCGCCGCTCGCTGCAGGACTGGGCAATTTTAACCACCCTCTTCAACGGCCTCAGATCCCTCAACCTGCCCGAAACGAAATCCTTCACCAAAACCTACGTCAAAGAACTTTTCGAGCTCAGGGCGTACGAGCCGCTCGGAGGCTGGAAGGAGGCGCAGCTCGCTATGCGGGCAGACAAGCCATGTGACGACGACGAGGGCAACAAGAGGCGCGTCAAGAGCGTGCTCGATTTCGCGGACTGGGCGGTCCAGGCGGGTTTTGTGAAGAGGGACGTGGCGGGGGATTACGTCTTTTGCGAGGAGAGGGGGGAGCCGCAGTTTGTCTACACCGAGACGAGTGCGACGAAGATGGAGGAGGAGGAGGAGGAGGAAGTGAAGAAGGAGGTAAGAACTGCTGATAATATATATATGCTCGACACTCCTCAACTCAACATCTCTAACGTTTTTACACTCGCAGGATGAGGTTTCCGAAGTAATGCACGTCAAAATGGGAGAGGGCGAGGATGACGAAGAACAAATCGTATTTAAACCTCAAATTCAAGAGAAAGAGGGCGAAGAGGGCGAACGGGACAAAGACCAAGATGACGGAGACGTGGAGCCTTTCGGAGCCAACGACGACGACGACGACTACGTCATTGTCAACATGGAGAATTTGAACAACCTTCAAGCACCCATATCTGGAGCTCCGCTAGTACCACCCAACCAACCTCAAGGGTCTCAAGGGTTACAAGGGATACTACAAGGGTTACAATCCCCCCTCCCTCCCCCCCCCGGCTTCGCCCTTCC
>BLQM01000285.1:60275-72130 GCA_012489335.1 Triparma laevis f. inornata
AGGGGTTAGAAGGGGGGGTAACACGTTAGGATATAGTCCTCGAAACAACTAAAAACACCTCACCTCTGCCCATCGTTAGTAGTCTCAAGAGCGTTAAGGATCTTGGGGAGGCCCTCGTCGAACTGGACGTCGACGACGGCTCCGATCACCTGGGTGATCTTTCCGGAGGCCTCGCGGATGGCGAAGGGGCGGGTGGCGACTGAAGGAGCGTAGTAGAGGCGACATAAGAGGAGGGGAAGTGGGGGGGAGACAGGACGTGGGTATGGGCGTGAGGGGGGGGAGTTAGTTAGGGGTTGAGGTTGGAGTTGTGGAGCAGGGAAGCAGTACATTATGGGATATGGGGGGCGGTGCGAAGAAATTAGACCAGGGGAGGTCCCAGGGAAGGTGTGAATGAGTAGACTTTAGATGGCACGTCCGTGGGCCGGGATTCGTGCCCGGATATCGAGGGCAGTTGCATGGACAGTGGGGTTGGGTTGGGGCTCGGGGGGTTATCACTGGGATTAGTGGGAGAGGTAGCCACCCCTCGCTAACCAACATACGCATCGACGACGAAATGAAGCAAAGCTCGAGGAAATAGGTGAACGGGGGTTGGGACGGACTAAAATTGATTGACGTGGGATTTTTACGCCCAAAGTCGGTTGAAACGGAACGCATATATAGCGACTGCACGAAGGAAACGATTTCGCTACAAGTTCTGGAACGAACTTACGCTGGCGGGCGGTGGAAAGCATGATATTGCTTGGTAGGTGAGAGAATGGGCCAAAGGTGAAATCGATGCCCTTTCATCGAGCCACCACTAGCTAATTTTAGAGATGGTGAGTAATGTTGTTGTATGGATAACGAGTCTCTCTTAGATGAAGATTTTTATCGAGGTTTCTCACTTTTATGAACATTCGTGCCCGGGGAGGATTATTATCGAGTTCCCCAAATCGGGCGTGCTCCCGGGCCGTTTTACGAAGATTTACTCGACCAATTCCATACTCCCTCGTACATCGTTTGCGTTGGACTTGAGTGTTTTGACCCCGTCTAATTATATTAGCTCCCTAATTCCCTTATCTAATCCCAATACCCCCCCCAATCCCTTCAGTTTGCCGCCCGCCTTTCCTCCCGTGTTGCCCGGCCCATGGCTCAGCGTCTCATGTCCGAGGCCGCCGCCCCCGCCGCCTCCGGCAACCTCGTCATCAATTTCAACCTCCCCCACGAGACCATCTACGACTCCAAGGAGGTCGCTTCCGTCATCATCCCGGGTTTGGCGGGAGAGTACGGAGTCACTGCTGGACACAGTGCCATCGTCTCGCAGATGAAGGCTGGGGTTTTGCAGATTCTTCACACCGATGGAGGAGACGCTGAGAAGTACTTCGTCCCCGGAGGTGAGAGGTTTGGGTTAGGGTTAATATTAAGGGTTGATTCAACCCGAAACCGGAGTCAGACAACGTAAAAATGTCAACCCACCACTTCTAACACTGCTCGCCTGTTCGCTCTCAGGCTTCGCCCTCTCCCACGAGAACTCCGTCACCGACATCACCTGCCCCGAAGCCGTCAAACTCGACGACCTCGACGCCGCCACCATCACCTCCAACTTCGCCGACGCCAAGAAGGAGTTTGACTCCGCCGAAGAAGGATCCGAGGCCAAGGCAGGAGCCCAGATCGACATGGAGGTTAATAGGGCCATGGCGTTCGCGCTTGGAACTACCATCGCTTAATTGAGCGGTTGGAAAGTTTTGTGAGGGTAGTTTTACGGGTGGGTAGTAGGGTGTTGTTGAGGAGGATGTAATAGTATTGGTGGGATGGTGGTGGGTGTGAGTTGAGAGCTCCGTCCAACAAAATAAACGCTTTTAAAAATAAAATTGTGGCGGTAAGGCTTTTAATTTATTTAATTGACGTTCTAAGCGTTTATCTCCCTTTCGAGTTTCTTGGCTTTTGCTGCGATTGTTCTTCTCCTTAGAATGCCGGGGTCTTTGGCGCTTTTATTTTCGAGCTCGTCGGTCCCCACGGTGTTGAGTATTGAGACACGCCCTTCTTGAACTGCTTTGACGACATCATCTGATCGGATTGATTAGAGAACTTCTGGATCTTGAACGGCCCAGTCGGGGATTGAAGCTTTTCTCCACGCGTCCCACCACTCTGGCTTGGACTCGTTCCATTCTGGGATCTTCTTTGTTACCCGTTTGACAACCTACGTCACCTTCAATTGTTTTCCACTTGTGTCGATTTTTTCTGAAGATGTTTATCTTGAGCTCATCGTCGTCGTGATTCAAGATTTTTTCCTTGACATAATCGTTCCCCGATTTAGTAGAGAAGAACGTGCTAATGTACTTTGGGTTGATGTTCTTCAAAAAGAAGACGAAGGTCGCGACCTGGACTGCGAGCAGGCCGCCGACCATTCCGTAAACCTGTATAGCGTCGGGGACCATCGTCAACTCTCGCGCCTTCCCCTCCTTACTGTCCATGTACGCTAAATACCTCGAGCCGAAATAGAAGCCAACTACTGGTGTTGATAAGAGCGTAAACGCCCAGTAGCTGCCTCCGAGCTCGTATGGGTGGCGGAAATGCATACTCGCTGTAAAATCGGTAATCGTCTTCACCATAACTCGCATAAGAGTAGATACAATTACCTCAGCCACTCCATAGATTGGCATCCAATACGTGAACTCTCCTCAGAAGCGCTTGTACGCAAATTAGAGTAAAACCCCCCCTACTTCAAGTAGAAGGCAACAATGGTGCCGCTCTCGACTGCACAGAGGGCACAGGCGAGGACTTTCGCGCTTAATTGACAGGCGGATATGAGGAACATGTTCATGAACACTTTAACTTTTTTCTTCGCGCCGTCTGGTACATATCCGTAGAAGTCGGGAGTGTGCGCCCTTTTATTCTTATCCACATCGGTATTAAAGGAAATGCCAGTGGCTGTGAAGGAGGCGGTGAAAACGGACACGATGAGGGAGAATATTGCGGCGTTCGACTGGTTGGATCCAACTAGAAAGGCATACGATTGAATTAGCGCGCCTGGGATCGCCTCGCAGAACAGTTCAAGCATCTTGGTAAACATCATCTCCACCTTTGGATCCACGGGGGCTCCAACTTGTTCAGCGCCTATCACGACACGGTACGCATCTACCCCAGGTTTTGTGGTGGACAGGACGTACAGTAATCCCTTGAAGAGCCGGCTTTTAGACTTCTGCTTTTTATTCTGAAAGAAGACCATTATGAGCTGTAAAAAAATATTGGAAAGCAGGGAAATAAGACTTGCGTTTCTGAAGCTGTTCTCGCCTGTCGAGTAATATGTCCAAATCGTGTAGATGTCGTGATAAGGTCAAACGTCGAAACTAAAGCCCCCCCAGAAGGCCTAACCGCGGCATGCTTTTTTAAACCACTGGCTAGTTTCATGCTCATTAAAACCAAGGCCTTCTCCAACGCTGGGTTCCGCTCGTGCATATCCCCTCATTGCGGGGAAGTTGTCGAGAAATTTACCGACTGCGTCTTCGTTGCTGCCAGACGCCGTCTTCGCCAGGAAGTCGAAGGCTCGTGCTAACACGACGCAGTCCACTAGCGCGAGGTTACTCGACTTGTCACACTTGGGCAAAGTCGCTGCTAATGCGCGAGGCTTCATCACCTCTCGTAGGAAATTGACAAGCACCTCAAGGTCGTTCTCTAACGGGATGCTGGAGGTGGCCCTTTCCATGGGGGTACTGGCTTTGGCATGGCCGACAGCAGTCGTGGTGGCGCTCAGATCATCTTAGGGTTGTGTTTTGTTAATCCTCGCTTGCTGTTGGTCCGCGAAGGCTTTTCGCAACTGTTTATTTTCTTCCTGCAGGAGCGCATATCGATCGGGCCATGTGCCCGGATCTGGACGAGGGACAATCTTAGCAGTACTCATACTGTTTCTAGCTTGTTGGAAATTCTGCAGTAAGGGGCTGTGTGTGATCAAGCCTTTGCTGCCCTGCCATGCTCTTTCCAGCAAAATCAGTGATTTGGGCCCTTAGACTTTAGACAGCAATTCGATTTGCTTCCCGGTATCGAATACGCGATATAAAATAAGTTTGACGTAGCACTTAAGACTCGCTATCGAAATTTACAATACATGGGTTTTACGTTACACCAGGAAGTTAATCGAATTGGGATCGGTTTTGACCCAGCCTACGTTATCTCTGACCTCTCAAGCGGCCAAAAAATAACTTTAACGAAAGAAATAGCGACTGTTTTTTAATTTAAAAACGTATGCATGTTCAGAATGTTATTGAGTGAGCTCTTTCCTTCCCCCCCTTCCACCCCTTCTCATTAAAATCATTCTCCTCCCCTCCAAACTCATTCCTCAACAAACTCTTATGCATCCCTCCCCCCAAACTATTCGCCTCCTTCAAACTCTCATCCCCCTCCCCACTCCCTCTCCCTTCACTACTCAAAAAACTCGCCGTACTATTCCTCTCCTCCACATCCCCCATCAACCCAATCGGCGTCCTCCCCTCTTCAACCTTCCTATCCAAATTCCTCATACTAAACAACAACAACAAACTCGGCACAACCGTCGGAACCCAAATCGCACCCATCCACCAAATTAAATCCGTCTCTATCATCTCACCCCCTCCGATCAACTCGTGATATTGAGCTAAACATAAACCACCGCGTAATAAATAACAACCAGCGCAAGTGAACATTACGCCAAGAGCTTGAGAGAGTATACGGAGTTTAGTGGGGGAGGGGAGGGAAGACCAGGTACGGAGGGAGAGGAGACGTCTGACCATTTTTATACCGTATATTATCACGCAGCTGGAGAGAGAAGAGGAGTCGAGATTTGTTAGAATATGACAATCGTGAGCCTGAGCATTTTCACTGAGACTCAATTCATCGTTTCTCACCTTGCGTTTAAAGTCAATGCAATAGGTTCACATATCAATAACCTCTTATAACTATCAGCTTTATTAGCCCACTCACTTAAACTATCTGAACTGAGGTATAAAGTCACGCAGACGGATAGGGTGAAGAGAAGGAAGAGGATGTCGACTAAGAGGACGAGAGCGACTATTAGGGAGACTCGCTGTTGTGTTTTTTGTTGTTGTTAATGTTTTGTTAACTTTAAAATATTAGTGCTGTCACTTAAAAAGTTCACAACCCTAACCCTTGAGTCCTCACCTTCCTTAATATTTTATTACCAAACCCAACCGTAAACGTATTAATCCTACTCCACTGAACCGTCACACAACTAAAAGCAATTAAATCAAACGCTACACTCAATAAATGTAATATATACGACCATTTAGTATATGTTGTCCCTCCTAAAAACGTGAAAGGGATGTAACTGCATGTTTCTAAGGTTGTGTTTAGGAGGAGGAGGATGTGGAAGGTTTTACGGAGGGTGGGGGTGGGACCGGAGAGGCGGAGGTGGTGGAGGAGACGATAGAGGACGAGGAGGCTCAGGGTGAGGTAGAGGGGGAAGCCAACTGCGCCTACTACGGCGGGGGAGAGGGACAAATTGTCGGAGGATGAGGAGTCTTCGTTTGTAGACATTGTGTCGGGGGAGAGGAGGAGAAGGAAGTAGTGCGTGGACATTTCGTTTGGGGGTGATTTGATAGGACAGAACAGTGGCGAAAAGGTGACAGGGTGTTTAAGGGATTGGGGGGGAATTTGGAGACGGGCGGGGCTTAAATTGGGTCAAGAGAACCCTAAGAGACAGGAAAGGGGCTGGTAAGCGTGGTGGTGCGAGGGATCGCTTCTTTGGATGTGTGAGTCAAAATTGGTTGTGAACTGGAAGACCTCGAGACATGGTTTTGGCTGACAAGGGCAGGCACTACTGCAGTATTTCCAACGGGATAGAAACAGTATGAGTACTGCCAAGATCGTCCCTCTTATTACTAATGATCCTCATGGCACATTACCCGAGAGATACGCGCGGCTGGAGGAAGAAAACAAAGTGTTACGAAAAGCCCAAGCCGCCTCGTAAGCATACCAAACCCAGCCCCCAGAAGAAAACAGCACTAGAACATCTGCAGTGGCCAACGCGTATTCCAATTTCCCATTGAAAAAAGGGGACTTGGCATTCCTACTCACGTTCTTGCTGGAAGTGATGAAGCCACGAAAGCTCGCCTCCTCTCTACCCACTCTCGAGAAGATAGACAATCTAACGCAGGCTGACTGCGTCACTCTAGCCCGAGGCTTTGACTACCTGTCCAAGACGTCCGGCAACAACGACGATGCCATCGGGAACTTCCTCAAAAGGTTCCCCGTGATGAAGTACATGAGCGAACGCAACCCGATCTTAGAGGACCTTCTCGTTTTCACGAGTGTGAGACTAGCCAACGATGGGAAGAAGTACGCCGCCGTTAGGCTTTTGGGGTGTGCTCTACTATCGTTGTTTGATACAGTGACGGATGTATACATGATCTACACATACTGGACAACGGATCAAGTAGGTTTTGCGTATGCAAGCCTTGCATCCCTTTTGTTAAACATCGTTGGCCAAATGGTAATTGTATTTTTTCAGAACAGCCACCAGTCCAAACGCAAAATGCTTAGGGAAATTATGTACGTCCTGTCCTTCACCAAACCTGGCGTTGATGCTTATCGTGTTGTGATAGGCGCCGAACAGGGAGTTGGAGCCATGTACGATCCAAAATCCGAGTTGGTATCCAGTAAGATTATTGAGATGTTCACCGTGGCGGTACCTGGCGCGATAATCCAGTCATATGCCTTCCTCACAGGATCCAGCCAGTCGTCTGCCGCGATATTCTCCCTTGTCGTATCAATTTTCACAGCTTCCTTCACGTCCACTGGCCTGTCCTTTGATTTGGATTTGGATTTGACTAGAAGGTCAACCAACCCGACCTTCTACGGATATATTCCAGATGGTTCAAAGGAAAAAATGAAGACGTTCGCTTTCATGTCCTTCGTATCTGCGTGCCAATTAATAGCTAAAACCCTATGCTGCGCCCTCTGTGTGGTTGAAAGCAGCACGGCCGTTTTCGCCTACTTGGGAATTGACATGGCACTCTATTTAGCTTACAAGCTTCTAAGGTGGGATTTCTATTATTGGTTGCCAATCTACGGACTGCCCGGTGCGTTCTTTGCATTTTGGAGTCGAGTAATAGTCAAGATTGTAGTCGACTTCACTGCTTGTGTACACTTCCGCCACGCTTATGAACTAGGGGGTAGCTACTTTACCTTTACGTTTTTAACGATGCCCGTCGACTGCTTCTACTTCGGCTCCAGGTATCTAGAACATGTGGAGAGTGACGCAGGAAAGTCACGACAACTGCCAATGGTGCTCAATGCACCCCAAGTGTATGGCTTCATCGGTGGAGTTATGGCTCTACAAGTCATGACCTTCGTCCTTTTCTTAAGAACCATCAACCCAGAATATATACGAACATTCTACTCTTCGAGGTCAGGAAATGCGCAAGCTATGGCGGCCTTTTACGAAAACAACGAAGACACGCACAAACTTGAAAATTTTAACCGGAACCGCCACAAATGGAAGAAGATTAAAGAGGAGGTGCTCACGTGGGTGAACTCGAAAATACTTGAATGGAATGAATCCCAACCCGAGTGGTGGGACGCAAGGAGAAAAGCTGCAATCTACGACTAGGCGATTAGTGATCCAGAAGCCCTCCGCTCAATTCGATCAGAGGACGTCGTGAAGGTAGTTAAAGAAAGGCGAGGCTCAATACTCAGCGTCTCAGGAACCGACGATTTCGAAAACCAAACCCCCAGCAATCCAGACGCTCTACGAAGACTAACAATCAAGGCGAAAGCCAGACAACTCGAAAGAGAACTAAATGCCTAAAACAATTTGAACTTAAAAATACGTAGAAACACTATTTACTCTACATTAATCAAGAGTAACGTCCCTAACCTCCTCCACCCCCACATCCGTCCCCCTAACAACTCCAACCCTATAACCTTCAATAAACTTCTCCTTCGCTTGCTCCGTCGTAAGACCATCCATAATTTCCATATCACTTTCACTTAACTCGAAATCGAATACGTTAAAATTCTCGATAATCCTTTCTTCCTTAACCGATTTCGGGATATAAACTACGTTTCTCTGGATGCACCAACGTCCTAAAATTTGAGCAACACTCTTTCCACTCTTCTCCGCTATCTCCAATAAAATTGGATTTTTAAATTCTTTACCATCACGTAAACTCCTATAACTCTGCATAACAATTCCTTTATCTTGAAAATATTGAATCGTTTCGGAACGGTAGAGGAAAGGATTAATCTCGATTTGATTTATTAACGGAGGATATTTTGGATTGCTATTACGTAAATCGATGTGTTAACGAAAAATTCTCTAGAGCTTTAAGTCCTGGTAGTAAACGGCTGCACGAGACGTCTGCTTATCTTACCTAGACATTAAATCATTATAATCCTCAATCCCGTAATTACTCACCCCCAAACCTCCAACCAACCCTTCATCCACACATTCACATAATGTGTGATAAGCTGATATATGATGAGTTGGGACGGGCCAGTGTATCATTATTATATCAATTTTTGGGATGTTTAGGTCTGTTAATGTTTTTAGGACTTGAGATTTAATTGCAGAAGAGGGAGAGGAAGATAGTGTTGATGTCCATATTTTCGAGACTATGAAGAGATCATCTACATTACCACCTTTTGACTTCCATTGGGCGATACCGTCACCAACCTTATCTTCGTTACCATAAAATTCAGCGCAGTCAATGAATCTGTAACCGTTCGAAAGAGCGGTGCAGACGACTGCAGCGCAATCGACAGGATTTGAGACTTCGGTACCGGCGAGGGCGGAAGCGGAGGAGGGGGGGAGGTAGCCTATTTTGTAGGTACCGAAACCTATGGGAGGGTGGAGGTTACCGTTGAGCATGGGAATCCCAGACATCGTCGAAGACAGACAGGTCGAGGTGGTTACAATTTTATGAGAAAGCCGAAAGGAAGATAAGAGGGTCGTGAGGAGCATTAAAAGGAGGATTAGGAGTTTTATTTTGATCGTCCAAACACGCATACAGGTATTTGTTTGTTCAGCGAAGACGGAGGGGTCTAGATTTTGTGGATTGCTTTCCAAGTTTTTTGTAATCTGTCCCAAAACCTGCTCCGATTAATTCCTCCTCCCCTACACAACCTCTCGTTCCTATCCTATAACGAACGCACCACCAAGCATGTTCGTCATCCTCTCCCCTCCCACTGTCTCCAAAAGTTCCGTGTGGAACCTCCAAATCCCAAACGCTTCCTCCTCCCTCCCCCTCTCGTCCCTCCACTTCTCCTCCCCTCCCCAACTCACCTCTCCTACGCTCCTCTCCCCCAAAACCCTCCCCCACGCTATAATCTATACTACTTACGAGTGTTACGTCCTATACCTCTCCTCCGACCTAAAAACCATCACAAAAACAGGTACGAGTTGTCTCGCGACTTCGCTCAGCAAATCTCGGAGTCTCAAGAAACTCTGCCTTCTCGAGACTCGGATATGGAGCCTTGAGCTCCTCAGACGTGACGCTCTCTCTCTCTCCTCGCACGCTAATAAACTAACTCATCGCTTCCGCGTAACTCACCTATCTTCTAGAAACTCTCTTCACCTCCCTCCTCTCCACCTCCCTCTCCGCTCCCTCCCAAATCTCAAAAATCATTACACCTCCTTCCACCTTCAAAATAAACTACTCTAAAACCGGACCAAACCTCCTCCTCCTTCTATCAAACACATCTCATTCATCTCTCTACATCCATACCTCCTCAAAAACGATTCTCTTATGCGACACAATCCCTGGCTCAGCCGTAAGTTGTGATTTTGGGAGGGAAGAGTCTGGTTTTTTTGATGTTATCATTTGTTCAGAAGTTGAAGGGGGAACGGAGATTGGATTGATTAGTCCTGGTAAGAAATCAATTTAAATGAGTTGACGGTCACCAACAAAAATCATATTAACTAACACTCTCCCTCTCAACAGTAATATTCGATCATCAATCAACTTCCCTCACCTTCCTTCTCCCCTTAACCTCCTCCTTAAAATCTCAACTATCCTCCCTCCCCCTACCTCAGCCTGAATCTCCTAACGAGGATATATACAATTCAGCGAAGTGGAGAATGTTGAAAACAGGGTTGAGATTTTTAGAAGATACTTTTGGTGAATATGAAGGTTTAAGTGAGGGGTTAATGATTTCATCAAATATAACAGGATTCTCAGGCGGTCCTAGTACTACCTTATTCCCACGGAGATGGCAGAGTTTAAAAATTTTAGAGGAAGAGAAGGGTATTGATTTATTCTCACTTAAAGTTGATTCAGGTATTCCGTTAAAACATTACGCTCTGTTAAGTTCAAATAGTTTAACTACTTATTTCACTTTAAGTAAAGTTGTTTATCCGAGGTTTGAAGTTGAGAGTGACACAGACTCCGAAATACTAAACTCCGAAGAATTAATTAACTCTTTCCTGAAAACCGGTAAAATAGAGTTTGATCATAAATCAGATCACACTAAATTAGGAAAAGTTAAAGGTATTATCGATGAAGTCTCAAATAATTTAATAGTGTATAGTTCTAAAGGAGTTCATGTAAATTACGTAACTCCTTTGTCCCTCTTTTCAAAAACTGTAGGAGTGGAATTTGCCGGAGAAGGAAATGGAGGAGAATGTAAAGCTTTTGAGATCGTTAGTTTTAATGATAAATTTGATATCTCCGGAATAGAGATTACTACGAATCCCGAATCAGGTCACATCCTCAACCTCCACTCGCCCTCTGTAGATTCTTCAGAGATAAAAACGTACAATCTAACAGCAATCTACTCAATTCAAGCTGTTGCGGAGAGGATACCGAAGGGGGAGGAAGAGGAGGGGGTGGAGTGGTTGGAGGGGTTGGAGGAGTTTGGGGGGGTTGTTAATGGGGTTATGGAAGGGTGGGAAGGGGTGGGGGTTTTGGAGGGAGGGGAGACTTTGATTGAGGTTAGTGTTTTTGACTTTGTTACATTAATTTTCGTTTTTACATATTTCCCTAACCTGATCGCTATTTTTGTAGGACGCTACCGTTGAAACTCTCGCACTCCTCCTACAATCGTCAAAGAATTTCGAAGGTTCAGCTTCTAAAATCTTAGAACTTAAACACCGTCTAAACTCTAGGCAGGAAGTTCTAAGCACTGTGTTGAGTGAGAACGTTAAACAGTTGGAGGTTTTGAAGAAGGAGGTTTCGAGATTAATTGAGAGGAAGAAGAAAAGTGAAGAAGTTTTTGAAAGAGTCGAGATCTTTCAAAAGAACTTACGTGAAAGAAGTTCAATGATTCTCTCCGCCTCCCGTGATTTATCCTCCGGTTTAACCGCCAGCGAAAAACACTATTTCTCACAACTCTCACGATACTCTAACCTAACATCATCACTATCAATCGACTCCAATCAGCTTCTAACTCAAGGTAGAGATATCCGTGACATGGTGAGGGAAGGAAGGGAATTGAGTGAAGCGCAGAAAGGGATGTGCGAGGATTTGGTTAGGGGGGAGGGAGTTATTTTGAGGAAGGCGAGGGAAGGGGTTGAGAGGTGTAGGGAGACGATTGGGTAAAATGGGGGAGAACGTTATGTTTTTAAGTGCTATGAACATCTTAATTCTTTTCTTTTTACTACTCTATTTCATTCGAGCTTTAATACCACTCTATCCATTCGAGCTTTAATACTATGTAATATTCATTCTGTTAGGGTTATGGTTATGGTTATGGTTATGGTTATGGTTATGGTTATGGTTATGGTTATGGTTATGGTTATGGTTATGGTTATGGTTATGGTTATGGTTATGGTTATGGTTATGGTTATGGTTATGGTTATGGTTATGGTTATGGTTATGGTTATGGTTATGGTTATGGTTATGGTTATGGTTATGGTTATGGTTATGGTTATGGTTATGGTTATGGTG
>BLQM01000286.1:0-11101 GCA_012489335.1 Triparma laevis f. inornata
CATAACCATAACCATAACCATAACCATAACCATAACCATAACCATAACCATAACCATAACCATAACCATAACCATAACCATAACCATAACCATAACCATAACCATAACCATAACCATAACCATAACCATAACCATTACCATTACCATTACCATTACCATTAACCATTAACCATAACCATAACCATAACCATAACCCTAAATTTTCTCAGTCTTTCTTCACTCAATTTCTCTTTCGTCGATTTTCTTCCTTTACTTTGTAGAAGTGATCCAGCAGCTGTGTCTGAGAATTTCCTTATGCAGTTTTTGTTGCACGTGCTGGTTTTTTTTTGCTACCTGAGTACGATTTTAAGTTTTAATCTCCATCTAGCGCCAACTCGTCACTCCTCACTCTGCTCGTTCGCCTCCACCTTTGAAGACATAGATCTATCAACCCCACTTCTTAACTCCACCACTTCCGAACCCGTTTCACTTCCTTCTCTCCTCTCCTCCCCCTACACCAAGACTATCACGATCTTTTCCACCTACGCTTCAGATTTCAACAACATTGAGTACGCCCAACGCCTCACACATTACCTCCCCCTCCTCGAATCAAAAGGCGTCACAAAATGCAACATGTAAGAGTACTTGTCGGTTCCTTACTACAACTCATATCATTCTAACTCGTATTTTCGCTCCTCGCGTCGAACAGGATAATCAACGGTAGCCCATCCCAATGCGAGCTCTTCCGTTCCCTCGTTTCCCTCCCCTCGTCGGTAACAATAATCTCCGATCCCTCTGGCATCTGTGGACAAAAGTTTGGTGTAAACCTAGGCTGGAGAAGTGACGATGACTCCCTTTCCCCTTACTTTAAGCTCTACATGATGCTCTTCGGCTTCGGAGCTTGGGCTACTCTCCCCTCCGTGATCGGCGGCTACATCGGAAACCCATTCAAGCCTCAGCCCTGGATCGAAACTGCCATGCGCGACAACATCGTAAAAAGGCGATTCCCCACTAACGGCTTAACCCTCGACTCTGACAACTCAATCATCTCAAACAAATTCTCTGAGCTCCCGCTAGTCGGATCTTGGCCTCGCCGACCCCTTGAGCTCGCAACCCTGCGCCTACAGAATATGATTGGCATATCCTTTCAGAACTGGTCTGAGCTCCTCCCCTCCAACCTTAACCTCCTCACCCAACTGGGCGGCTGCGTCGTCCTCGATTCCAATGCTAACGAAATTTATAAATTCATGGATCGAGGCATCTGCGATGTCTGCAATTTCGAAAAGCTCCTCGAAGAGATATAAAATAATAATCCATGCATCCCCACACAACTTTCGTTTAAAAAAACTTAAAACTAATTCTTTCAGTACTCCTCCACCTTTTTAACTCAGAACCCCCCCCCCCCCCTACCTCAACATCGGTGCATAACTTGCCTTCTCACCCGGCTGCATCGGCTTCGCCGTATTCGGCTGCCTAGTAATGCTTAAAACCCTCTCCCAAGTCCTTCCATGCGCGTCCATGTGCCTTGGGCTCGTCTCAACTAAGTAAGGGATGGGGAGAAGGACCATGCGGTTGTTGCAGAGGCCGACGGAGAAACCGGTGTACCCTGCCATCAGACCATGCACAGCGTTCTGGGCGAGCTGCATGCAGTAAAGCGAGTCGGCGGCGTTCGCGGGGCAACTCCTGATTATGTAGCTGGGATCAACGTACTTCACCGTGGCGCCCTGGGGATCGTGCTTGCTGAAGTACTCGTTAATTTTGGACTTCAAGAACTCGCCGATTGCGGGGAGCTTCTTGTTGCCGCTTGCGTCAACCTCGGTGCTCTCTCCCAGCAGCTCCTCTCCGGCTCCCTCGGCCACAACCACAACGGCGAAGCCCTGCTCCTTGACGCGCTTTTTTAAAAACGGCAGGCAGCCCTGTGGCGAGGAGCGAAGCGACGAGTTAGTTAAGGATGATGATAGCTCCTCGCTGCCGTCGTTCGTACCTTCTCCCCTTCCAGCACGATTGGAATCTCCGGAACCAGGCACAAGTCCACGTCCCCCGAGCTCATGGCTGCGTGAACTGCGACGAAGCCCGCGCTCCTCCCCATGAGCTTCACGATGCCGATGCCGTTGGGCAGGTTGCAGCTGGCCTCGGTCTTGGCAGTGCGGATGGCGCTCTGAGCGGCCTGCACGGCGCTTGAGAATCCAAAGGATCTGAAAAGCATGAGGAGCGAAGCAACGAGTTAGAATAACCAATGATAGTAATAATAATATTGCAACTCTCCCCTCCCCTTCCCCTTCTCCTCACCTATCGATGTGGTCGACGTCGTTGTCTATGGTCTTTGGAATGCCACAAACTCCAACGTTCATCTTGAGTTTCATGCACTCCTCGTGAATGCGGAACGCTCCTCGGTGGGTTCCGTCCCCTCCTATCACGTACAGCTGGTTAATCTTGTGCTTCTTCAAGAAGGCGATTGTCTTGTCGATTTCGAATCCGCCCCTGGACGATCCTAAGAAGGTGCCTCCTTCGTGGTGGATGTTGTTGACGATCTCCGGAGTTAGTTCCATGGGTTGCCAGGCGTCAGTGTAGAAGCCTAAGGGTTTACGAGTCAGAAATTAAAAAAAGAAATTAACACCATTGTCCCTCCCCACTCACCTGCATAACCACCACGAATACCCAACACCTTCTTGCATCCGTACAAATGAATCAACGTGTTGGTGAGCTCCCTAATAACATTGTTCAAGCCCGGACACAGTCCTCCGCAAGTAACAATAGCGGCCGTCACCCCTCCAGGGTTGAAGTGGAGGTGCTTACGAGGCCCGGCGCGAACGTAGGCACGAGTCCTGTTGGGTTGTCCTCCTTCGGCTGGCTTCTGCTTAATATCCGCAATAATTACCTCGTGGTTGCTGATCAATTTATTGTAGTCTGACCCTGGTAGGGTTAAAGCAGCGAAGCACGGGGAGCGAAGCGACGAGTTAGAATGAATAACCATGCTTTGTCAGCACCTCGCAGTAAGGGTTACTATACTCACCCCCATCTCCACCCCTCACTGACACTGCCACCGGACTGCTCGGCTCACTCGTGTACTCACTGTACACACTCTGATTCTTCATCTTGTTCAGCCCGCTGAACTCACTCTTAAAATGGGCGCCTAAGTGCTCCACCTCCCACAAGTATATCTCCTGGAGGGATAGGTCGTTAAGGAGCGTACCCTTGGGCTTTCCGGAGAGCACCTGGATTTTGTCGGATAAGGATTGAGCAGCTGAGCGTTTGGCAGCCTGAAGGGGGGGGAATGTTGTTAGATATATATATATATGCATGCATGCAAGACATTACTGGATTCTAAATGCGGCTCCCCTCACAAAACCTCCCCAACCCCCACCCAAACCTCCGTATCTCACCATGGTACTTCTTTCCCTCTGTTCATCAGTCTCTTCATTACTACTACGAATACTGCAGATCGCGTATGTCAGCAGCGCCGTGGTTGCACAGGCGGCAGCGGTGACAGCTAAATTTTTGTTGGCGCTTTTGAGATTATCCATTTTGAGGCGCATCTGAAGCAAGTGCACTTGGAATCGAAGCCTCCCTGGCATCTGAGAAAGTCTTCCCAACTAAGAACCTCCTCAACCCCCCCCCCCGTCCTAAAACCCTTCCTCCCCCTAACAACCCTAATCTGAACCCTGCAATGAAATTTCTCTCCCTCTTCCCCTCCTTCCGTCCCTCCTCCCAATCCTGCGTCCAAACCTCTTGCGTCAAAATCCCGCATACCCTCACTTCTCAATTCACTAAAACAACATTAACAATGTACTACCCATCAAAAAATGTTACCAACTACGCTTTATGCTCACGTAAAAAATGGTTGCCTTCTTATGCGCATGCTGGTAATTGGAGTTCTTTTATAGGACTACCGTATCATCTACTTGGTTCAGTATCGTCTCTATACTTCACCGGTACGAAGGTGTTTAGTCCTCACAATTTACAACCGAAGGAAGTTGCGGAGGGAGTTAAACGTCCTTTAATAATATTCTCCCACGGTCTAGCAAGTTGGGGTAATCACTACTCCTGTTTATTATCCTACCTCTCTTCTTTTGGATACACAATAATAACTTTCGATCATACAGATGGTTCCGCAACCGTCGCAGAATTAAATTCAGGTATAAAAGAATATGAATATGTCAATGAGAAGAATATAGAATACATGAAAAAAAGAAGAGGTGAACAATTAGACTTGCGAGTTAATGATATTAAAAATGTATGGAATTTTATTAAAAATTACGAAAAAGGGGGTGGTACAATAATAGAAACTGTATTAAAAAATACAAACCGGGAATCTTTTATTATAGCAGGTCACTCATTTGGAGGTGGTACAGCCTATGCATGTCTTGAATCCGAAAAAATAAATCCACCACCTAAAGCAGGTATACTATTTGATCCCTGGCTCAACTCCTTCAAATGGAGTTCATCTTTCAAAAACTGGAAAAACGAAATGCCTAAAGTTATATTAACATGTGATAAAGGTTTTATCAGCAAAACACCTAAATGGAGAAAACAACTTGAACCTATATCCTCAATGATAAACGCAAAATCAGTTAGATTCCCAGGCCAAGATCATATCGACGTTTGTGACGCACCTCTTTTCCTTCCATTTTCAACGAAATCTGATCAATGGTTCATCGAAAATATGTGGGAGGTTAAAGAATTTTTGAAGGGAATAGGAGAAGAAATTGAGGGAGATTTGGAGAAGGAGTTGGAGGTGAATAGGGGTAATTATGTGGTTGAGAAATTTTATGAATCTCCGTTTTAGTTTGAGTGCAAATTAATGATTTTTTTTATGGTTAGGGTGCTTTTTACTTATTACTTTTTCGTGTTCGGATGTCTCTTCTTCGCAGGATTCGGTTTCTTCTTCCCCAAAAAATCCTCCCACTTACAATAAGCGTACATGCACACCAACGACCTGTACGGTTTCCACCTGGATTCAACGAAGGCGTCCATTGCTTTTCTCCCGTTTTTGTCTTCGTTAAAGTCGCACCGGTGGGGTTTTAAGATTAGGTTGAGGCCTTTTCGGACGGAGAGGTCGCCGACGCTGAAGATGTCTTGACGGCGGAGTTTGAACATTTGAAACATTTCGACAGTCCATGGGCCGAGGCCTGGAGGTGAGCGAAGCGACGAGTTAGTATAGGATATCCGTGATTTGAAACTAGTCGCTTCGATCCTCCCTCATTATGTCTAGTTTCACCTGTTACGCCCGTTAGCTTATCAAGCAACATAATATCATGTAGCTGCTCAAGATCGCATCCCTTAAGCAATTCCGGATCATTGAAATGCTCTGCTAAAGATATGATGCTGTTTTTTTTTGCCTTGGAGAGGCCGGGGCGGACGCCGTTTACGAGCATTTTCTCTTTTTGGTCGGTTGGGTCGATTTCAGTTGAGAATGTTGCGTCGCGGACCTGGAGGGGGGGGGGAAAGACGTTAGAATGTGGTTGTCTTATTTATCTTTATCACGTTAAGTGCAGTACTACACACGCACCAGCTCAGGAGTGAGTTCCATTCCTTCAGGAACGTGAAAAGCAGCCATAGTCCTATCCCAAATCGCCTTGACCGCCGCGCCGTGAAGCTGCTGGGACACGATAGTTCTGACCAAGGTCGGGAAGTAGTCGTCGATCATCGCGGGAGGTCGTTTATCTATAGTGCTCCGGTAAGCCGGTTTTTGGGAGAGGATTTGAGTTTCTACTTTCAGGTGCTTGGGGATCTGGAACTCTAGGATGACTTGTAGGAAGACTTCGTCCTGAGCGAGAAATTCTATGGCTTGGACTACGCTCCAGGAGCGGACTTTCTGGTCGTCGAGTGCTTTCGCCTCGGCTAAGATCGAGGAAAGAGGAAGTGGGAGCGCGGGAACAACGGGTTGGACGACGGGTGTAGGTTGTGGTTGAGCAGCATGAGCAGCAATCGCGACTGAGTAGGGGGACAAGACGGCCGGCACAACGAAGTGATCATCGGAGGTTTTGGCCTGCTTGGGCGGGGGGGGGAAATGGGCAAGCCTCGTTTGACTCCAGACATAATTAGGTAGACCGGGGGGGGTGGGGGGCAGCGAGTAACTGCGTGTGGTTTCAGTTCAGGGAGGGTAAGGTCAGGGGATGTTGTGGGACCAGAGATTTGGCCAGACAGAGAGTCCTTCCTCTTCCCCCGGGGTACTTTATTAACGTCTGAACAACGATCCATATCCTCACCTCTTTGAAAAATCTACGCCAGAAGCCAAACCTCGGAAGATCCAACTTGTTTACTAGATTCAAGGTCTTAACCCCGCTCGTCCAAAACAACCCCCGCCCCATCACAACCTCCAACCCCACCCTTTCAATCCTCTTCCATCCCCCTTAAAATGACCACTCTAATAACCCTCCTTCTCATCTCCTATCTTACGCTAAATTCCCTTGTAGTGGCCTCGCCCCGCTACGAACTTATATCTCCATCATCTAACCGTACTTACCCTCCTAATCATCGTTTATACATCATGATAAAAATCCACCCTACGAACTCCGAGACTTTAAACCGTGACGGATCTTTGCAGAATACAAACACATGCATAACCTTAAACAAAAATCCAACACCTTCTTGGTGCGGTCTCGTAACTCCTCAGGGTCACGAGACCGTCTACCTCTCCGAATCTCAAACAACTTCTCTCGGAGTTGGTACACACACAATAACAGTTGATGAGTCAATTACATTTGATTTTGTGATTGAACAGCCAAAACTCGATATAATTGAATTCACTAATCCTTCCAGTATAAACTCGGACCTAACCGTCCACCTCTCGACCACTTCAATAAACCAAAACAATCCATATGATTATTGCATCCTCCTTGATTTTATCCCATTCTTTTTTCCTCCTACAACCTCAATTTCATTTAAAAACATCCCTTTAAAACCAAAAACTCTCATAAACACGGCTATAATAGATCAAGAGAGTAGGAAGGTTATATGGTTTGGAAAGATATTTAATTACGTATCAGATTTTAATTCAGGTGGATCTATTTTTGAAACGTATATATTAACAGAAGAATCACCTCCACTCAAAAGACCAACAACATTAAAACAAAAACTCGAACATCGCCCATATGGTCTCTATTCTCAAAACACGGAAGATTCTATCCTCTTATACATCTTCTATCATCATCTAAACATTTCAGAATTATCGGATATTAAATATCTTGAGTTTGGAGCGGAAAATGGTAGAGAAGTTAATACGAGGATTTTTAGGGAATTCGGGGCGAAGGGGGTACTTTTTGATAGGTGAGAAAAACGATTGGACAAAATTTAAATTAATTAGAAAAACATGTGTAATAATAATAATAAATTACTAATACGTGCTTAATGTTCGGTCTCAGGGATTATGAGAATCCTGAAATAGGACTATACAAATACACAATAACACCCTCAAACATCGTTCAACTAATAAAAAATCACGAGCTAAAAAATATTGACCTTTTATCAATCGATATTGATTATAACGATTATTGGATTCTTAAGAGGATTATTGAGAGTGAAGTTTTGTCGGAGTTGAAGGTTATCGTTTTGGAGTATAATAGTCATTTAAATCCTATGGATACTTTAAGTGTACCTTACAATAATGGTGTCGGTTGGGATGGTAAATCCTCCTACTTCGGTGCATCCCTCTCCGCGTTCGTAAACCTTTTATCTCCGAACTTCAAGCTTGTACATTGTGAGCAAAATGGCGTAAACGCTTTTTTCATTAAATCAGAAATGATAGAGGAGGAATACAAGGTAGAAGACGTTTATAGAAAGCCGAATTTTTATAATAAACGCTGGAAGTATCCGGAGAGAGAAGGCGAAAATATATACATGAACACAATGACCGACATAAATTGACGGAAAAATAAATATTTAATTATAATTGTTGAATAACAAAACAAGTGCTTACTTATTAAACCCAAGTAGGTAATGATCTATCATCCTTCTTCTGTAATTTTACCCACATGTCATTTTTACCGCTCGTGTTTACATCTATATGAAATTTATCAGGGTATTTCCTTATAAAATCTTGGAGCCGAGTTGTTTTAAGAGGTGGAGGGAGGATAATTTTTTGTTCAAGCTATTGTGATGTTTTAGTAGTGTTAGATAGATGTGCAAGTACTAATTGATTCTTGATTGAAGAATTCGTTCTTACCACAAAAAAACTAGTCCCTTCTTTTGGATCAATCTCTTCCTCTAACCTTTCAATAATTTTCCCCCAATAATACTCAATCTTCTGTCTCCGAGCGAACGCGAGTTGCATTTACACAATTGACGTGTAAACGAAGGAAGTTAGAACCTTTGCGTATCGGTTTACTAGCGACTAGACTAGAATATCTAGACGTTCGGCTACTGCGCTACGCCTTACATAACGTTCACGGAATTAATACTCGTTTCTACCACGTCTCGTCGACAGAACGCGTAATGAGCAGCAAAACTCACCTCCCACTCCCACCCGTAATCCATTGTTGGTTCAACTCTTAAAGTTCCGTTATTATAAACTCCAACTTGTCTTAAAGTTTTATCCCATTTTTCATTTGCTATACTACGTGCGGGTGGGAGGATGAATTTCATCCTGATTAAAGGTATTCCTTTAACATCCCGAATTTGTTTTACTAACTCTACAAATTTAGCACTAGGATCTATTTGTATCTCTAATATATCACCCATGATCCATTCTTCATTCTCAGGGTAATCAGGATGGTAAGGGTCTTTGGTGTAGGCTTTTATTTTTACGGTTATGGAGGAAGGAGGAGGAGGGACGGAGGAGGGACGTTGAGACATTTGGATTAGGGGGAGGGGGAGAACGATTTAGGAGGAAAGGTTTTGGACGGCTTAGAACAGTGAAGGAAATAACTATATTGACGATGGAGGTGATATTATTAAGTTGTGAACGAAGTACGATGAAAACTTCTTAAACAACACAATTCCCTCGGAGTTGTTAACACTTTGTCCTGATCAAAACCTTCTTTATTTGTGAAACAAGTTGGATTGAAACGGTGTAGGCTCGTGAAATAGGTTGCTGAAAAGAATAAGATGAGATGAATGTGTTCGGGCTTTAATAAGTAACACGGGTGGAAAGAGGAGGACCTGCAGAGTATTGTTTTTTGTCCAGCGTTTTTGCAACCTTATAACCTGTTGACTTGAGTCTAAAGTTATTAATCTTCAGTCATATTAAGTTCGACACTACTTTTAAGTTTCTAATATGCCTACTCCTATTGTCCCCGTGGCTGGACCTGACGGTTTAGAAGATATTCGTGAACCTGAAACGACTTCACCGTCTCACCTCTCCTCCCTACCTCCTCCTAATCCTAATGAAGACTCCCACGACGCTACCCCTCTTGAAACAAAAACAAAAAAGATCGACACAATCGATAAAAAAGTCAATGAACACTTAAACACCAAACTAACAAAAATGAACAATGGCTCCCCCGACGGTAAGTGTTCCCCACTTGACTCCAACTATCGACAAATAAATATCTGCAATCACCATATCAAAAACTTCTCCCCTCTCCTTAGAAAATTCCGTAGCAATGAAAACCGTTCTCAAATAACATCACACACTGCACTCCTCAAAACACCATCTCCTCCTTAAAACCTTCTTCTCCCTGTTAAAAAATTAATTTCCTACTAACCCTCCTTACATCCCTCCACCACATAAACAAGGTTGGGCCCTCGTATCCGGTCGAGGTTCCGTCGCTTTATCCTCAACTTTAGTTGCTTTATCCTCCAAACTTAATAAACTTGAGATTGTCGTACATTTTAAACAGGTATATTCTACGCTTACCGGTTACTTCATTTTTCCTGATAGTCCACTTACTGATTGTATAAATTGGATTCTAGATTTCTTAAGTTTAAATTGGTTCTTCCACTTCCTAACCCCTCTCTACTCTCACATCACCTTGACCATCGTGTTTCCTGGTTTGGGGATTTATATGACGGTTATGAGGATTGTATTTATAGTGGGGGTTATTTGGAGTGCTTGGTTTTGTTATGGGGAGTTGTGGGGGGATGGGTATAGATTTTTGATGGATTATGGGGGGGAGTGGCCGAAGGTTAGTTATGATAATACCCCAACTAGAAAAATTCACTTTAATCTACTCTAATGCACACCTACCAGGTTCGAGATAAAGGTATCTTCTCTACGCAATCGCTCTACATACTCATCGGAGTCACCACCATCGCTAGCTTAGTATTTGCGGTCCTCTGGAGAGAAGTTCCTGTAGGTAAGAAATTGGCCGAGTCCAAGTAAAGCGACGAGACTGGGAATAAGACAGTTGCGCGAGAAATGAGGCGACATGACGAACGTTAAGAACATTCAACTAACTCACAAGACTCACAGGACATGTTGGCGGCTACCTGATGTTCATTTCCCCGTTCCTGTTCATATTCGCGGTCAAGGTTGGCATGGATACTATGGGGAGGTTCTTGTATTTGGAGTTCTTAAGGAAGCAGAAGGTAATTAATCTACATATGACGCTCGAAACTCCCCCATCCTAAAATCTAACCTCCCCCTCCTCCCCCTCCTACCCCCTCCTAACCCTCCTAACCCTCCTAACCCTACCCTAACCCCCCCCCACCACACACACCAAATCCCCAGCCCAATGAAACTATGATCTTCTTCCACACTCTCAAACTGTGGAAGCAGAAGCTCTGCCTCTTCTTCGTCCTCGCGTGCTACCTCCCCATAGGCACCGCCTTGCTCGCGGAACTGAAGGCTCGAATCGAGTACAGCGTTGAAGACCCCGACCAAATCGGATCGCACATTCTCTCCGCTCTCATCGGATGCTTGTCGTTCGGTTGGATGGTTGTTTTTCCTTCCTGGTTGTTCCTTATAGCGAGAAAGCGAAAAAACGATCTGCTCGCTCGTAAGAAACAAGAAGCGGCTGAAAAGGCAATGAAAGAAGCAGCTGAAAAAGCTGAAAAGACTGCACAGAGGGACGGGAACAAAAAGAAGCAACCCAACGACGCTAAACAAAATGAGCCCACAAAACCCGAAATAACTGCAGTCTCCTTTATCGAAGCCGAGCGCCTCGCCATTGAGAAGTACAGGTGAGCCTAAAATAAACCTCCATTTCCCCCATCCCCATCCATCCCCATCTAACACCCCCCC
>BLQM01000286.1:14625-42139 GCA_012489335.1 Triparma laevis f. inornata
TATATATATATATATATATATATATGTACCCCCACCACTACCACCACCACAATATAATTCTAACTCAAAACCTCCTCAGAGAACACCCCAAACACGTTCCAAGACGCAATCGGCCTCTACATGTCGATGATCGTCATCGCCTTCATGGCGGCCATTTCGTGGAGGGCGGCCCCGTTTATCGACCCAGAACAAGATCAGATCGACAAGATGACGCGCTTTACGAACTTGATCAACATCGTGATGGGCATCATGACCGTCACGCATGCTGCAGGCCCCAGCACTCCAATGTTAGGTGAGGAACTGCGAGGAGCGAAGCGACGAGCTGGGAACGCGTTGATTCCGCGAGTTACCGCAAGGAGCGAAGTGACTAGCATTAAGAGCATTCTAAACTAGCGAGGAGCGGAGCGTCGAATCGATACAATTCGTCACTACGCTCCTTGCATTATGAACACTCTAAACTAACTCCCCCCTCCCTTCCATACCTCGTTAATGTTCCTCGCTACGCTCGTCGCAGCTCTCGTAGTAGTTTCCATCTTCAACTTTGCGAACTTTGTGGCCATCGTGCGCTCCCTCCGAATCATGGAGATCATGGTTTCCTTCTCGTCCCTCTTCCAGACGCTCAAGGACTACCAGAAGAAGTTCAAGTCAGACGAGGAGGTGAGAAGCTGCGAGGAGCGAAGAGACGAGCTGCGGATAATCGAGTAACCAGTCTGCGGTAGCCTTAGACTAAGTGCTCAAGTTACTTTCGTCGCTAGGCAATTCTAACTGTTAGGATTTCTAACTCGTCGTCGCTTCGCTCCTCCGCTCCTCGCAGATGAAGAAGAGGACTGTCTCCATGTCCCTATTTTCGGCAATCGCTTCCGGGGACGTTTCCAAGAGGTGAGATTAGCGGATACGACAATTGCGGTCGCAATTTATGCCACGTTTGCCGCTACGTAATTCTAACTCATTAAGGCCAATCCTCATACGAACACATTACGCTCGTCGCAGTCTGTCCCTGATGAACGAGAAGCTTCTCGACTTCCACTTTGCCATAGAGTCTTCGGAGCAACTGGAATCGTTCAGGAAGGACTCGGAATCGACGACCACGTCACACCTCCTCGCGGTGCACAAACCCCACGTGAAGATTGGTTGGACCTTGACTCACATTGCGGCCGCCTATGGCAACCCCCGAGTGCTTACCGCTCTGCTCAAGAAAGGCGCCCCACTGGACAAGGTGGACATTAACGGCGATACTGCCCTCCACGTCGCCTACATTTTTGGCAGCATGCGATGCGCCAAGATCATCGAGCAGGCTGGTGCCGACGCAGGTGCCACTGGGATCTGCGACGTGGAGGGCTCCTCCGCCATTGGCGAGTTGGAGGTGAGTGATGCGCTGCGAAGACGAAGCCCTGTACGTGCTCCTCGCATTCCGAACCGGCATAAACTAACTCCCGCCTTCCCCTCCTTGCAGTACGAGTACACCCCCGCAGAGTTTCTGCATGACGAGAGTATTCTCAAGGCGGCTCAGTCTGGCCGTGAGCAAGGTGAGAAACTGCGAAGAGCGAAGCGACGAGCTGGAAATACGACAATTGCGCTCGAAATTCAATTGCGATAGTAGCCTTAGTCTAAGCGCACAAGCCGCTTTCACCCTCGCCCAATTCTAACTCGTCAACGCCAATCTTCATGCGACTCTCTTCGCTCGTTGCAGATGTCTCGCTCCTCGTTAACTTCAGCGCCCGTAAAGAGTTTCAAAATTCCCCGGAAAAAAGAAAATCCCTGCAAGAAAAAATCGAAGAGGCTAAGCAGCACAGCGTTCACGATTTGCAGGAGGAGCTCTACTTCGTCGATGCAATGGGAGGTGAGAAACTGCGAGGACGAAGCCCAGCGAGGAGCGAAGCGACGAACTGGGAATGCGATAATTGCGCTCGAAATGAGGCTTCATGAAGAACGTTAAGAACATTCAACTAACTCGTCGCTTCGCTCCTCGTCTCGCTAATGCTCGTCGCAGGCTGTCCCGAAAACAGCCTCTCCGGCCTCAAGTACATTCTCGTCGAGAACAACGACGCGTTCCTCCACCTCGTGAAGAAAATAGCTAGGACCTCGGAGTGGGACAGCCTCTTCACGTTCATCGCTGCCCGCTTCGCTCTCTACGACGCGCATGAAAAGTTGGACTTTGGAAACTTTAAGATGGACGACCGCTCACTCCAAGTTTTTTCTCCCAGGTTCTTCGAAACTCCGGAGTATTTCCCCACTAATTTCGTCTTCAACAACAACAACTTTGGAGACAATGGCATCAACGCTCTCTCCGACGCCTTCAAGCGCATCGGCGAGCAGCTCCAGCCTATGGAGAAGATAAAGGTCGAAGGTGATGATAGTAATTCTGTCGGCGAAGACTCAAAGAATCCCAACTCCTCCGCCACAAATACCGCAAAAAAGTACAGGATCAACCTGCAGCGAAACAATATCACGCTCGAGGGCGTCAAGGCTATGCTTTACGCTTGCTTCCAGCACGATGCGCCCATCCAGAGCCTCGACTTCCGCAACCAAAGGCTTCCCTTCGACGCAGACCTTTACAATAAGCTGGCGGATGACATTGTTGACGAGGTTTTCCCCCTCGGCCTCAAGGGCCAACTCGATTCCTTTTACATTAGACCGAACTGGGGCATCGACAAGGACGACACAATCGTGCCGTTTCGCAAGATGCAGGTGAGGAATCGCGAGGAGCGAAGCGAAGAGCTGGGAATGCGAAAGTTACGCTCAAAACGAGGCTGCATGTGGAGCTAAGCGACGAGTAAAGAGAACACGTTGTCTATGAACGAGGACTTATGGTCTATGAACGTGTTACTTCGCTCCTTGTAAAGCAGAGACCACGTTGTCTATGTACTCGTCGCTTCGCCTCTTGCCGGTAATACGACAGTTGCGCTCAAAATTCAGATGCGCTATTAGCTTCGATGTAAACGCCATCGCATCTATCGCCGCTACGTAATTCTAACTCGGCTAATTACGCAATACCAATCTTCGTGCGACTCGCTACGCTCGTCGCAGAACTTCGACCAACTCAACTCCCAGCGGTCCCACAACCTCAAAGAGACAAACTCACGGGTCAAACTCACAAACAGCGACGTCAAGCTAATCTGCGCAATCCTTCTCCACCACCCGTCTGCGACGGTCCTGGACCTTACGAACCACGACTTGACGTCGAAATCGCTTGAGATCATCTCGAAGTACATTTTGACCAGCACCAACAACAAAATCAGCGAGCTGCATCTCTCTCAGAACAACTGGGCGCACGACAGCAAAGACGGCGGCAGCGGCATTATTGGCTCAGGAGCTGGGAAT
The DNA here is from genome assembly GCA_012489335.1 of Triparma laevis f. inornata. Taxonomy (NCBI): domain Eukaryota; class Bolidophyceae; order Parmales; family Triparmaceae; genus Triparma; species Triparma laevis. Next base: position 17,947 of record BLQM01000286.1, read on the forward strand.
TTCAAAAACGGCGGAATCAAAGAGCTCGCGAACGCCATCACCAAGGTGAGCCATCGGTCGCTTCGCTCCTCACTGGGAGTTCAGTATTCGACGTTACAATTAGCTGAGCCTCAGCACACCTAACGCCACCTGCACAATTCTAACCCGTCAACTCCAATCTTTTTCAATCTTCACGCGACTCGCTACGCTCGTCGCAGCCCACCTCCACCGTCTCCTTTCTGCACTTGGGCAGCTGCTGTCTCGGCCCTGCGGTCAATAACATTAAGGAGTCTCCAATTTACCATCTCACGGAGCAGCTCATTCAAGCGCAAGGCTCCTCCTTCCTCGCCACTCTGGATCTGTCCAACAACGACCTCGGCTCGAAGGAAGCCGGCTGCATAATAAAGGCTCTTAACACCCCTAAGGTCATGTCAAAAATAAAAGTGCTCAACCTCGGCGAGAATCCGAACTTCTTTTACGATAGCAACACGGTGGTGATGTTTTGCAAGGCGCTCATCGAAGACGAAGGCAGGGGAAAGCATTTCGAGCTGATGGAGCTTGGTCTGGCGCGCACTGGAGTCAACAAAACCAACAGTAAGAATCTCTCCGAAATTGTCATGACGACGAAAACCCTCAAGTTGCTTGACCTGTCCAATAACACGCTCGACAAGGGCGCCTCCCTTTGGATGGATAAGCTCGAGAAGACGAACAAGACGAAAGAAGACGAAAACATTCCGCTCTCGGGAATAGTCGAGCTCAACCTGTCGCAATGCAACCTTGACTGGAAGTTCTGCCTCAATAAGGTCAACGATCTCATTGAGAAGAATAACGTCATCAAGATCATCAATGTTAGCAAGAACGAGGATTACTTTGTCAAAAACGAAGAACACCTCGTTGGCAGCTCGGCTCATGACACGGAGGGCGAAGGCCACGTCAAGCGCGGCAGCTTTTATGAGCTCAACGAGGAATCCGCAAACTATGACAGCAACAACAACAACGCCGAAGAAGATGATGATGGCAGTGACGATAACGAGGATAAGGAAGATAAGAGGAAGACGGTGGTGAAAGATCAATTTGATCTCGTGCTGAGAAAAATAACAGGGGTGAAGGAGCATGAGACAAAGGAGGTCGAAGATAGTCTGAAAGTGCGCAGTGCAGTTCGGAAAAAGTTAGAGTCTGATCAGACAGAGAGAGAGGACCAGGTGAGACATTACGCGATAATTACACGCTCCTCGCATCGCATTAAGAACGATCTAAACTAACTCGTCGCTTCGCTCCTCGCAGGTCAAACTTGAAAACATGATCTCCCATCTAGATAATTTCTCCGGCATTAACATCAAATACTGGTACCTCAAGAACAAACAGATCAACGCCGAAGGTGATGCATTTGTCGGCTTGCCCAACGATGCTCTAGATTCCAAGCAGCTCAACATGATCCGATTTCAATCTACCCACTTCATTGTCATGGTCGACCTCAGCGAGAATGGCGCGCCCGTGAAAACCATCGTGGTTGACATCATCAAAGGGCGCTTGATTGAGTACGAAGACGACGAAATAGTCTCCGTGCAGTCCAGAAAACATGTCGTTCTAGATGACGAAAAGGCTCAGAATGAAATGGATGAGCTGGACGCATTGGTTCAATTCGAGGTCGACAACAATAAAAATAAGATTGAAATCGATACTGACCCGGATGGCAACGCTCTTCCGCCTCCTAGTCGCGTCGAAAGATTCGCCCACAGTGATAAAGAATTCACACAACAGGATTGCGAGCTCGCTTCAATCATCGTTCCGAGTCCTAACGCCAATGAAAACTTCCGATCCTACCACCGCCTGATCATCAACTCTTTGCCAAATCTCAGTAACCCATCTGAACCGATCACGCTTGAGTGCACCACTAAGCACCTGTGTGACGACGAAAAACCCCTGACGGCGGAGGAGAAAAAAGCAAGGACGCAGCTCAAGGTGTCTTCGGGCTTTGGCGGCGTCGGAGCGAAGATGATCGGGAAGCTCTTGCTCTCTCCCAACTCGTGCCAGTTCTTGACTTCGCTGGACATCTCGGACAACCGCATTTCGAAGCAGGGCATCGAATCTCTCATCAACTCCATGAAATCGTTGAAGCGCTCGAACTGTATCCTTTTGGACGTTGACGTTTCAAAGAACGTCATAGGCCAGGACGGAGCGATAAAGTTCGCTGAGCTGCTCATTGAAAATAGGTGAGTGCGACGAGAAGGCAATTAAAAAAAAATCCTAACTCGTCACTTCGCTCGCCGCTCTCCTTCTCTCACAGCTTCCTTCAAACCTTGAACCTTGCCTCCAACAATATTGATGGAGATGGTGCGCGTAAACTCGCCGACGCCCTAGAAAAGAACAAGACTCTCGTCTCCATCGATCTCTCCGGAAACGAGGGAATGTCGCACAAGATTGAAAGTGGCACCGATTCTAGCGCTGACACCGGAATAAATGTCCTGTTCAAGGCACTGCTAACCAATCGATCGCTCAAGACGCTTAAGCTAAGCAACGGAAGTTGCTACAACATGAAACAGCAGGATGCCCAGCTTCTGGCGACTGTGTTGAAGGATAATAACTGCAGCATCACGGAACTAGACCTGAGCTCGAACCAGCTTTCTTCCCACACGAGCTGCATCTTCGAATGCCTGAAGGAAAATGTTTCGTTGACAAAGTTGACCATTGCCAACAATTTCTATGGGAGGGAAGGCGCCGAGGCTCTGTGCAGTATTCTCGACGACAACTCTTCGTTGGTCGAGGTGGACCTCCGAAACAACAACTTCATGGGCAATGAGGTTGGAGAACATTTGAGCAGCTCGCTACTTAACAACCAGACCATCACTGAATTCGACTTGAGGGACAATCACCTGAAGAAGGATGTCCTTGCCGTAATCAAGGCCCACTTGGACACCATTAAACATGCCGGAGAGGCAATAGACCCCACGACAATCATCGAAAAGTATAAGGTGGCGTCCCGCAACGTTCTTGATGGGGCTGTAATGGCGATGATGCACTACAACAACGTGAAGCGAGATTTGATGAAGCAGGAGCGAGATTTGGTGAAGCAGGCTACCTTCAAGAAGTCCTATGGCCGCGGCAGGCAAGGGCGGAGAGCGTCTGTTGACACCAGCGCTGTTAGTGAGGACGTTGCGAAGAAACTGAAGAAACGGGTCTTCGACGATCTTTTGGAAATCATTGAGGTGTGTGAGAGCGAGGAGCGTAGCGTCGACTCGACTCGTTGCAACTAGAAACATTGTCCTTCCTACGCTCCTCGCATTAAGAACATTATCAACTAACTCCCATCTCCCCTCCTCGCTCGGGCTTCGTCCTCGTCACAGAAACAAGAGAACGCGTACGCCTTCGCGGAGATGATGATGGCGCACGTGGCCAACATTTCCAGCAAGTCTCCGGGCCAGAACGTCTCGAAGCCGTTGATAGAGAGTATTATTACGATGCTTCCGTTCGAGATTGACGCGGTGACCAGCAAGATTTGCAATGATCCCGTCGAAATGTACAATTTCGACGAGCAAGGTGATCGAGAAACTGCCGAGGAGAACAACAAAGTTTTGATCCGACGACACGAAAAGATGTTCACGAGTGTGGTTGAGATTTGCAAAACTAGGAGTAGCTTGGAGGAGGTGAGAAACCGTGAGGAGCGAAGCGACGAGCTGGCAACAGGTTAATTCCGTTCGTTATTCGGCTGCGCTAGTAGCTCCAGTCTGGATATCGACGCCACTATCACCGCTACGTAATTCTAATTCGTTAGCGCCAATCTTTATGCGACTCGCTACGCTCGTTGCAGCTGTGGAGAGACAAGCTCCACCACATCATGTTCCCGTTCTTGGAGAAACTGTTATGGAGGGAAAAGATAAGTGGAGATAAGAGGGAGAAATACCGCACCGTGTTTATTTTGGAGGATATTTTTTACAGCTACACCGAATTCTACCTCAGCTTGGGCGTCGCGGCGGAATGTTTGCTGGATGGCGACAAACCTAACACCGTTGGTGTAAAAATAGTGCGCGGCGTTGTTGTGGACGTTGAGAAGTGGAAGGCGTCGATGAAGGAGTGCGCCGTGACAGTGGCCAGCGCACTCAGGGTTTTAGAAACGGTGACGAGCGAGGTGAGGCACTGTAAGGAGCGAAGCGACGAGCTGGGAATGCAAAAATATCGTTCGCCACACAATGCTAACTCGTTCACGCGAAACTTCATGCGACTCGCTTTGCTCGTCGCAGTATGTTGGATCTAGTGAGAACGATAGCAAGAGGGTCCAAACGATGATTATGCAGACTGACAACCGTTGCGTCAACGCCTTGATGACGGTGCTGAGAGTTCTCACCTCGCAATCCTTGAAGAGATACTTTGGGGAGGAATTCGACCAGACTTTGAGCAACTTGCTGGTAATGATGCAGCGCACGCTGAGGCAGGGGAGGTGAGGAATTGCGAGGAGCGAAGCGACGAGCTGGGAATACGACAGTTATGCTTAAAAATGAGGCCCCATGAGGAGCGAGGCGATGAGCATTAAGAACGCTCTAAACTAACACCGCTCGCTAATGCTCGTCGCTACGCTCGTCGCAGCTCACAGAAGAGCTCGGGCGCCCTCCACTCGTTCGATGCCATTCTAACAAATGGGTGCTTGCAAGAGTTGAAGATGTTTGCCGACGACGACGACTTTGGGATTCGTCTGAAGGCAATCCACGTGTTAGAGCTTTGTGCAGACGACCAAGTGTTCTTGAAACGAATCATCGTCAATGCCAAAAGGTGGCGCAAGTTTCACGAACCTGACGGTGGAGAGGGGGGGGTGGGGGGAGAGAGTACTTTGGGAGGGGTGAATGTTGCTGCTGCTGTTGTTGGGGCAGAGAAGACACACAGAAGCAGCCGCTGGAAAGCAGTAAAGAACGACTTTGATGTAATGGTGGCGTTGAAGCAAACGCTGTACAAGAAATCCAAGCCCCTGTTCTTGATTATTCGCCAAGATTTGGAGGAAATTGCAAAATATGGGCTGCCGAAGAAAGCCAAGGACCTGCAGTACAGTTTGGCGGGCATTGCGATATTGTGCGGCGCTGCGACTACACCCAATGGCGGCAAGGAGCTCTCGAACTTCTACAAATTCGAGGTGTTCTTTAAAGTCTTTGCTGTTGCAGGGGAGGCGGACGAAGATGCAGAGTTGGGCGAGATGCTCTGCCGTTTGTGCGAGGGCATTTCGTTGCTGCTGCGAAGGGTTGGAAACACTCATTTTGGCTGCATCGAGCTGTCGAAGCACGCGCAGGAATTGGTTGAAGCGTTGGTGACGAGTGAGGGGAGGCATGTGGAAGTGTTGAAGGGGGTGGGGGGGGGGCTGAGTTTGAGTTTGAGGCGACGAGCTGAACGGTACCTGAAGATTAGCGAGAACCTGTGTGGCGCCGTGGCAAACGTCTGTTGCGCGGTGGCAGAGGCGGTCGCCGAGAAGAAGGGGTTGGGGGAAATTGACGAGCTGAGAGCGGCGAGGATGGCCATGCTGGCGTGGTTTGACCGGAATTGTTTTGAGGCGACATTGAAGCTTACCAGTGTGATTAAGAGTTTACCGAGTAGTTTCAGTGAAATCTGTCATCCGCTGAGGTTTGCCATCCATTTTAGTTCAATCGTCTCGGCGCATATGCTGGCCATGTGCGTTGACAGTGCGAATTTGACGAAGGAGGGTGATAAGGTGAGCACCAAGCCCGGCTAGGAGCGAAGCGACGGGCTTGGAAAGCAAGTAGCTACAGTTGACGCAAAGCCTCAATACTCCTCAGCGATTCTCGTCTAACAGAGCGCTACACGGCTCGCTTCGCTCGTCGCTCGTCGCAGGCTTCGCCGACTCTGGTTCAAAGATGTGGAGATTTTTCGGCGGGGAGTAATTTGATTGACGACAACCAAGAGTTATTCAAGGTCAAGACCCTGTTTTTACAGGTCCTGCTGGATAAGTTTGCTCTAACGAACGAGAAGAATTTGTTGGAGGGTAAGGAGGAGGAAGAATCAGGAAATGCATCCAATGATTTCGTGGAGGGGCGAAGAGTGCTGTACGCGTTCAAGGGGAATAAACAGCCGCTGTTCGGAGAGTTCAGAAAAATTAAGCGCATTAGCGCATTAGAGGAGGGGCTGACTCCGGTGGACGTGGAGGGGGTGGTGTTCGACAATGGAGACGAAGTGCGTTTTGATCCTGCTTCGAGTATAGTGAAGTATGACAGCTTGTTCAAGGATGAGGTGGAGCACGAGGGGCGGCACGCCATAGTGCAGAATCTATGGGGCGCGTCGCTGTACATTGCTGGCTTGGCTGTGAAGAAGAGGTTGGCTGCTTATGAGGTGGTTGGAACTTGGAAGGAGCTGCTGTTGAAGTTGATTGAAGAGGGGATGAAGGATAAAGAGTATGGGGTTCGGGAGGAGATATTGAGTGGGGCGTTTTTGTTGATGGGGAAGTTGGGGGAGAGTTACGAGGGGTTCTTGGAGGAGGGGGTGGTGAAGCTGGCCTGCAGCGATGAGATTCTTGGCTTGGGCGGCGACCCGCCTTTGATGGAGGAGGCGGCGATGAGCTACTTGTGCAGCGTTACGAGGAAGGGGGGGGGGGGAAGGAATTGAGCGGGGCTGTGGATATTGACGTCGTGAAGTTGCTAGAGAGGCACGACAGCGATAACTTGGACAGTGGTAGCGTGGCAGTGAGGACCGGGCATAGGCATTTGCCCTGCATGATGTTGTTGGGAGAGTTGATTCTGAACTTGACCAGGTGAGCGAGTTAGAGTTACTGCGGGGACGAAGCCCAGCGAGGAGCGAAGCATCGACGAGGAGCGAAGCGACGAGCTGGGAATATGACGATTACGCGCTCCTCGCATTAAGAACGTTCTAAACTAACTCGTCGCTTCGCAGCTCGGCCGAGAAAATCATCGATGTCGCAGGGAAGCTGGTGGGCAGGTGGGAAGAAAAGGTCGGAGAGAAGCTGGCCAACTTTGTCGACATCAGGAGAGACCCGCCGAGATTGGTGCAGGTTTGGATCAAGCTGGTGTGTCGCTGCGTCATGTATTTTGTGGCGAACGGCGAGAAGCATACTTTGGAGGATGAAAAGTTTAGGGGTGTTGGGGGGAAAATGGTCGAAACGTTGTTGGACAAATTGGAGGTTGGGAAGAAGGAGGTTGCGGGGAATAATAACCATAATAATTACTTGGTGAACGTGGGGATTGTTCTTGACTCGGTTGCGGAGGTGCTGGGCTGGGGAGATCAAGTTAAATATACTTCATCGTTACTGGCTAACCCTGACCCCACCGATCTTAGAGAAAGCGTGTTGTTCCCGGCGGATAAGCACGGCAAATTGGCGTACATGGACATGATTAAGAAGATCTGGAAGGTGGGACAGCGGGAGGACCTGGACGATGTGAGCAAAGGCTACGTGCTTAATATCTTTACCGGGTTGTTGTGTAGGCCGTTTTCAACCGGCTTCGTAGAGGGCAAGGAGCTGTTTGGAGCGCATTTGGGGATGTACGATGGTGACTGGCCGTTATTTTCGTGGATAATGAGGAAGGAGAACAAGAAGGACACCATGAAGACGAATATTCTGAGCATTGTGGCGGAACTCATTGGAGTTTGCAAGGAAATGAAGGACATGTTTGGAGTACAGGGTAACGTTGTTAAGGTATTGATCGATCTGTTTATGAAGAGAGGGAGTAGTAGAAGTGAAAGGCAGGAGATCGTCGCGGAGATGTTTATTTCTATGCGAGAAAACGGCTGGGAGGAGCAGTTGTTGAAGGTTAGCTCTGTTCTATTTGAGAGCGAGAAAAGCTTGCAGGAGCCGTTTGAAGGTTGGAGAGACACGCAGTTGAACATGCCCAAGTTCATGTTGCTGAGTGTTCTGGACAGGTTTGAGGGGGCGAATGTGGTTGAAGAAAGGGATTTGCGAAGCAAGGTGAGGGAGAGGAGCGGAGCGAAGCGACGAGGCAACAGCAACAGCGATATTGTAATTGTCTAACTCCAATATTCGTTACAGGTCCTGCCTGCGTCGCAGAAACTTTTGAGTTTGATCAAGGTGAAGAATGACGAGAGCGGAGAAATTAGGGGACTGATTGCAAAACTGGTTTACAAGATGCTGCCGAGGGCGGATCTGAGAGAAATATCGGTGGAGCGCATTGAGGACTTCGAGGCCGAGGGGAAGCACCGGAAAGAGATCGATTTGGTGGTGAAGGTGAAGGAGAAGGAGGAAGAGGCAGGGGGGGTGAGGCTGGCCGTTTTGAAGAGCGCTTTGGCAGAATACGAAGGCATGGTGACCACTGCGAATCCGTACAAGGCGCTGGGGGCGCTGGGCGACTTGCTGAAGAAGAAGTCCAACATGCTGACCGAAGATAGTTATGTTAAGAAGGCACTGCAGAACGTCGAGGCGCTGAGAACGTTGAACGAGAGTAACAAGCTGATCTTCTACTGCGTTGCGGTGGTGTTGGGGAAGGAAATGAACGCCGATCAGGCGTTGAAGATAAGTGGTGGGTTGACTACGGGGAAAGGCTACGCGAAAGAGGTGAGGAGGGGTGGTGTTGGGGTGTTGGGGGGGGATGGGGGGTAACCCTGTAACTGCAGATCCTGGTTGTCGAAGGCAAAATCGCCAAGCTCCATCTGCGAAGCCCGAGCGAGGAGCAAAGCGACGAGTTAGGATGAATAATCGTGCGTTGTCAACTCGTCGCTTCGCTCCTCGGGGGGATATATTTATTTATTCTAACTCGACTCGACTCGTTGCAGATTCAAAAGTTTATCCAGAAAAGAATCGATTCAAGGACCATTGACCACGACGTGATGGACAGGTTGGAGAAACAGCTGGGCGTTCTGGACGATTACATTTCGAACAACAAGAAGCTGGTCGCGCACACTACGATCTCGGGTGAGGCGGTTGGAAATAACGTGTTCACCAACGTGCTGGACGATCGGACTCATAAGAAAACGTCGTTTGGGGAAGGTGAGCGACAGCGAGGACGAAGCCCAGCGAGGAGCGAAGCAACGATCTGCTAGTAGCTGCTTGTAGCTGCTTGTAGCTGGTCTCCATACTATCACCGCTACGCAATTCTAACTTATCAAAAATATCTCCACACGACTCGCTGCGCTTGTCGCAGGTTCGCCGGATCCTGGAGGCGTCACGCACATTCATTTGATTTTGATAATGATGTGCCGATTTAGTAATAGTAAGGAGATGACGAAACACGCATATGCCCGCGATGATAGGAGCAAGGAGGAGGTGGAGTCGCTGAGGGGGAAGGTGAAGGAGTTAGAGGCGGGATTTGGGGGGGTGAGGGGGGGAGTGGAGGGCGAGGAGTTTTTTGGGATGCTATCGGGTGTCAAGGCCGCTGGGCTGGATCCGTCGTGCGCCACGAAAGTCATCTTGCATCCGGTGTCAAAGGAGGAAGACGGATTCGTTGCGTCCAATAACTCTGAGCTGCTGAAGACGAACAAGAATAGCACGATAGCTCGTGATAGCACGTACGGAGGCGTGGTTGGCTCGAGCAACGAGTTTTACGATTTTTTGGTTAAGCAGGCGAGCAATTTGGAGAGTGGGGGGGAATTTTCCATGACCGTGAGCCCGCAGGAGAGTATAGATACGCTTTTATATTTGTCGTCTAGCATTTTCGATGTTAAATCGGCGCTTAGGGGCTACAACCCGAGAGTTTGGTTGAGTTGTATTTTCGCGAATTTGAAGCAGAGCTATGAGAACAAAAGGTTTAATTGGGAGTACAGGAAGCCGCTCTTGATGATGTTGTATTTGATTTTGGAGCAACCGTACTTGCACGTGAAGGTGGAGAATGTGGATGTGGGGGTGATGGTGTTTGTGGCGAAGGAGTACTTGAGGGAGTATTTGAAGGCAATGAGGAGCGAAGGGAATAGATTGACCGTGGACATGAGGTGAGAGGGGAGCGAGCGCGGGAGCGGCGAGTGAAGCGAGCCAAGGAGCGAAGCGACGAGTTAGTATATAATGTTCTTCGGTGCGAGGAGCGAGAGCGACGCATCCTCGTCGCTTCGCTCCTTGGTGTCGTCCCGTGTTTGTATCTTCAACATTTTAACTCGCATTTACAGCCTCGTGTTGCTCATTTGGGGCAAGCTCAGCGTGCTAGGAGGGGGGAAGTGGATGACTGAGAGTCTGGAGATGGTGAACATAATAACTGAGAATATTTTAATTGTTCCTAGTGATATTGTTTGTCTGGGTTGGAGTATACTGAGGAACTTCGTGGCGTCGAAGAAAATTGGATACGGAGAATTGGAGGAGTTGATGGCCAAGGATGAGAGGTTTGGGCAGAGCAAGTTCTGGATGATCGTAGCTGGAGTGGAGGGTGAGGGGAAGCTGATCAAGGGGAGGGGGTTGGCGAAGCTCGATAATCTGAAAAAGTACCACGCGTTCAATATGGTGATTCAGTCGCATTTGGAGAAGGGGGGGGGGGTAGGGAGAAGGTTTTGGAACGCCTCGAGCGTGTGTGCGCGTGTGAGGTTGGTTGGTGCTCGAGCTTCGTTGAGATTGGGCGGGTGAATGCGAGCTTGGGTTTGGAGTTTGTGTTGGGGTTGGTTAAGGTGGCGAGTGGGAAGGAGAACTTGAGTTTGCTGAAAATCGTGTATGCGTGTATGCGGGTATGCGGCGGCGAGAGGGTTGGGGTTTTGAAAGACTTTAGAGAGGGAGGCTATCACAGTTGTGAGTTTGGGTTTGATTTGGAGGGTATGGTTGGGGGGAATGAAGGTGTAGAAGAGTGGAAATCAGTCCAGGACTTGTTACTCAGCTTGGATCTCGTCGAAGTGGAATCAGCGTGCGCGTACGTGAACCTGCTGTTGTTGTGCTGCTGCCTTGATGCAAGCTTTGTGAAGAGGCTTGCAAATGACAAGAAAACGATGAACGTCGTTGGCGCGTTCCTGGACCGGTCGCTTGATGACTCCTTCGAACTTTTGTACTGGACTATGAGTCTATTGAAGATGCTGGAGAGCGAGAGGGGGAGCGTGTGGGAGAACTGCGTGAGGGGAAATGGCTTCAGCCATTTGAACGAGCTGCCCGATCTGTTCAAGATTCAGGGGTATGCGGTTAACGACTTGGCGAACCTGAACATCATGCTGCTGGCGGCGAGGATTAGTGAGGGTTACGAGGGGCTTTACGTCTCGCCGTTACAAGTTTTGGGTCACTCAAGTGGCTTGATTGTAGCAGCGATCGTTCGCAATTGCGTGCTGAATTCGGAGCTAGTGAAGGAGAAATTCGGGTTGGTGAAGAAGGACAAAAAGGATAGCTTGCTAGTGTGGATCGATAACGTCGGGAAGAGCTTTATGGAAGTTGGCGAGGGCAAAATGGAGGAGTTCCAAACGTTGGTGAAGGAAGCGCTTTGAGAGGTAGACATGAAATGAAAGGGTAGAGGGTTGTGCGAGTAGAATTAGTTTAAACGAAAGTTTTTAGTTGTATTTTAAAAGGTTTAATGATGAATCTGACTCACATGGGGCTTGGCCAAAAAACCCATAGGCAACCAAAAGTTTCTTGCTCAAATCATTTTCTATCTCTTGTCGACCGACCCGTCTTTCTTAGGGTACTTGGTCCCCTATAAATCCGCTCAAGAAGCCCCACCTCTGCCAAAACCTCCCCCCCCGCACCGCTCACAGAAAGTGCCAGTCCTGCCTGCCTGCACCGGACCCGAACTCGCCAGGTGCTAAGGGTTGTTAGCATGAGCTCAAACGAAGACCAGCCGCCAACTGAAGATACGGGCGATATCTCCCCTCCTCCGACACTTCTCGATACGCCAGATCCTATCCCCCCTGAAACTACTCCAACACCCGAAGATGAAAATCAGGATGAGGTGAACCCCCCAAACAACATCAGTGAGGAGGAGGACACAGGTGGGGGCGAGGACACGGAACCGACGGAGCAACGATCGAATTCCATTGTCGATAACCCCCCGCCCTTCGACGAAAGAAGGTCGACTTCCACGAGCAATCCACTCTTCGAACCTTCGGGACGAACAAGTTCACTCGTCTCCTTTTCGTCCCCGTCTCCACCAACAACCCACGCTCAACATGTCACCGTCACCGAGCTTCACGATTTCTACTCACTTCTCACGTGGGTTGGTTCTTCGCTCCAACCTGGCCTTTTTCTTCATGCGTACATTTGCGAACATTACACCATGAGCAGCTCTTATGGCTTGAAAAAATACGACGAGTTCTGGACTTGACGATTAACCCGATCCGTTTGGGGGTGATGTCAATTTCGTTTGTTCTCAAGCCGCGTAGGAATGACTTTACATACAAAGCTTTCCTTTTGATTCAGTACGCGATGCTCTGTGCGACCCAAGCTACGTGGCACAAAGAACCAATATGGTTATGTAGGTATGATTGCACATGTATTTCTTCAAATTGTGCTGGCCTAATTTGCACTGCGAGTCCGCAACCGCTTAGCGCGTCTTTCTGACGAAGACCTCTCTGAGTTCCTTACACAGACGGTTTTGAAAGAGGGTCTTCTGATGGGCGTGGCGCAGCTGGTTTTCCTTAAATTCAGCTCGATACAATGCGACTCCGAAGCAGAATGCCATAAGAACTGCTACAGAACACTTTACGCCCAGTTAGGATTGGGTGTTATATGCTCGGCGTGTTCCTCGTTATCAGACTTACTTCTGCCCTTTGCCCGAAACCAATTCTTGAACGCCACGCCGTGCAGATGAAGAAGGTCGTGGCGATGAGATTGAATACTGAGGAAGCAGTACAATTCTTTAGTCTTCTTGTCGCTGCTGGCTGTGGGCTTTACCCTCTCGGCAATTACGGAGCAAAGGGGAATTTTAGATATGATATGGAAAAGTACACGATGTTCATAGTTAATTGGGTTGGGGATGTTAGCCTTTTAGTTACTTCGTTTTGGAAACTTCTCGCCATCCGAGGCGAGATGAAACGCGAAAATGCGACGACTCCAACGGGGCGGGTGGAGTCTGGAGATGAAGCGTCGTTGGTGGTTCAGCCCGTAGACAACGGGCGGGCGAAGTCTGGAGACGAAGCTTCGTTAACGGTTCAACCCGCACTGACTGAGGCGAGCTCGTTCTGGATTTACTTAGCAGTTTTGGCGACGACGTTTCACTCAATTGTGGGACTGCTTGCTGCCGTCTACAGTTTGAAGCACAGCGACTGCCAATGGACGTTGTCTACGTACGAAACGATTTCAACTTTCTCGCTGCCAATAGGTGAGGAACTGCGAGGAGCGAAGCGGCGAGCTAGGAATACGATAATTCCGCGAGTTATACGGCTGCGCTAGTAGCTCCAGTCTAGATATCGACGCTACTATCGCCACTGCGTAATTCTAACTCGTTAACGCCAATCTGTATGCGACTCGCTACGCTCGTCGCAGTAATCTTTTTATGTCGGTTCAATTTTCGACCAGCCTAGGAGGAAGAATAATAGGGACATGCTGAAATTAAGACTACATTTTATTTCATTCACGCCTGTCAATGAGGTAGCAGAGATGGTTGGTCACAGAAGCTGTGAAGACAAGCTCGTATCATACGTGGTTCGCCCCCTCCGAGCTTTAATGTGGTCGTTTGGATTCCACTATTTGCTAAAGCTCCGAACCGCCATAGGCCGATTACCTGATAAAGACCTAGAAATCTTCCTCGTCGACACGCTTTTTAAAGGCGGAATCAAGACTTTGTTTTCAATCCTCTTCTTGAATTTCAGAGTCATAACATGCTTCTTCGAAAAAGGGAGCTTGAACGAGTGCTCCGAAAACTCTATAACTGCGATGTTTATTTCAGGCTACGTTCTCTTCTGGTGGGCAACGAAACTTGTTGAAGGAAGTGTAAGGAGCGAAAGGAGCTTAACTTGTCGATCGAGAAGATCGCGAGGATGAAGGATATCTCTCTTCGACGTGGAGCCCAAGGTTTCTTGACGCTTTTGACTGGAGTCTGCGCAATCTTCCTCTTCTCGATGATGAGCGCGTACGAGACAAATGAGATAGACGTAGATGCGGATAGATGCCCAATGGATTTTTTTGCGTCGAACTGCTCAAAACCTGCATTGATCTGGACGTGCTCTGCGACGTGCTCCGTAACGTATGAAGATTCCAACGCGATAGCGTGCTGCTGGAAATCTGCGTTGATCCCGACTCCTTCTAGCTCTACTCCCGAGATGGGTGTAGTAACGTTCAATAATGTTATCGACTACGTAGGACTTGTTAGTTGCCTTGGGAGTTTTCATTTCAGAAGTACATTCTAGCGTCAAGGCTCAAAAGCGTGCCCAGATAGAGGAGCGGGTGACGGAAACCGAGGAACCTGTCGAGGAGTGTTCTTGGTTTTTCGTGGGTATAAGTTTTGTGTTTACGTCGAGTTTTACAGCGATGGGAACTTATTATTTTATGACTGGTGGCGCTTTGACTCTGGGCTATGTTATCTTGCCTCTTAGTGCAATCATGATGGTAATTTCGATTCTCATGAAGCCAAAGAGAACCGATGAGACCTACAAGCGAATCCTCTTCTCACACTTCATTTCTTTTGCGATTTTTGGTGAGGTTCTCCCAATCGCTTCTCGGTTTTTTCATAACGGAATCACGAAATGGACAATGGTTTCAATGTTATTCAGCTCATTCAGACTATTAGGGTGGTGTTTTGCGTTCAAGCTTGGTTTGAAACTTCGCGAAGCAGCCGCAAAGGTGAGGAATAAAATTACTTCAGTGAATTGTAGTGAATTGTTAGTAGCTTTATAATTCTTCTTCGACTAACAGAAACGACTTAGCAGCTTCCCGCGAAGGAACTATCAGAATTTTTGTGCCAGACCTTGCTGGTTGGCGGTACGACCGCGATGGGCCCCATGTTCTTCTTCTCGTTCGAAGCCGTTTCGTGCTTCGTTAAAATGAATTATATTACTGGGAACGAGTCGTCGTCGTGTGAGATGACTGCAATAAGCGGGACTTTTCTATCGCTTTATGTTAGTTTTTTTACAACCATGTCAATCGTCAGCAACACTTCAGATCTAGAAACGATGTCAAGGCGACAGCGGTCGGTGCGGGCGATCTCAAGCCGAGAAATGCAAAATGGGATGGTGCTTGGGGTTCTATTGTAAAGACATAACCTCATAATTTTTTCAAGAAAAAAGCCAACCCTTCAAACTACAATTAAATTCCTCCAAAAAGTCGTCACCTGAACATTGCTTCATGCTGCGCCGTCTTCTTCCTCCTAACCTCTCTACTCTTCTCCCTCTCTTTCCTCCTCGGTTCCAAAGTCCTAACGAAGCGGCGAGTTAGTATAAAATGCTCAAAGGATGGTTACGAGCGGCGAGCGAAGCGAGCCGATTGACGCATTCCCAGCGAGGAGCGAAGCGAACCCGACGAGTTGTACGAAATCAAGAACAAATGCGAGGAGCGCTCGGAGCGAAGCGACGAGTTGAACGAAATTAAGTACAAATCCTCGTCGCTTCGCTCCTCACTGCTCCTCGCTAGTATAAAATGCTCAAAGTATGTTTACTCGCTCGAATATCGCATTCCAAGCTCGTCGCATCGCTCCTCGCGGGCTTCGCACCTAACAAAAAGCTCCTCAACCTTCCCCAAAACATGTCCCTCTTTACTCTCAATATCCCTCCCCCTCAAAACCCCCTCCACGCACATCTCCAACGCGCGAATACCTTCGGTTAAACCACGTCCAAAAAGCGGCCAAATACGATTCCCATCTTGTACGGCTGATCTACTACTATTACTCAATAATTTATACCTCATAGGTAAATCTAGATATTTACTAATCATAGTTAAAAGGTGAACGACGATGCCCCATGCGGAACCTGCTTCTTCGGTTTCTTCGTAGGGTTTGGTTATGTTTAGGCCGCGGATGGTCCAGGTTGAGACGGAGATTTTACGGATTGGGAAGAAAGTTCGCAAACTCGTTAGTAAAGTTATTTGGCGGGTTTGGAGGAGAAAGGTCGTGGATTTGAGGAGGTTTTGACGGTGAGAGAGGAGGTTTGTTACTTTTTCGGTTTGTTGGGAGACGAGTTGGACGGCGGAAATTGCTTCGTTTATTTCGGAGGTTAGGGAGGTTATTTCTTCTTCTTCTTCTCTTAAAGCTGTTGCAAGCGAACGAACGAAGCAAGACGAGGAGCACGAAGCGACGAGTTAGCCTTTGGAGAGGGCACGCTCAAACGATTACCACCAGATTGCATGTTTTGACTCTCACCTCTCTCCTCAATCTGCAACCTCCTCTTCCCCTCCCTCCCCTCCCTCTTCAACCTACAATACACCTCTATCATTTCCTTCCTCTCATCCTTCTCCCCCAACATTGCTCCCTTATTGCCCTTCACCTCCGGCAATATTGTTGGAGGTACGTAGTGCGCGTGGTGTTCTTCTATTTCTACCGTTTCGGGTGGGGTACCGAATTCGTTGTTTAAGAAGCTGCGAACGGAGACGAACGCGACGCCGAGGAGCGAAAAGCGACGATCGTTAGTATAGAATATGAGCGCTGAATGAGAGTTACAAGGATAGCGATACATACGAAGGAGAGAGAGTGCATACGAGGAGTCGAGAGCGTATACAAGGAGTCAAGAGCGTACACGTAAGGAGACTCTTACGCTCCACATAGCTCTCCGTTCGCTCCTCACTGTGCGTGTTCGTCCTCGCAGAATTCTCACCTCTCGTTGGAACCGTAGATTCGACCGTCGTGTAGTTGAAGGACTAAACAATTTATAGGAAATGATTCTATTAATTTCAAAGAGTTTCCGAGATAAGCTAAATCAGACTCGATAAGGGTTAAGGAGGTTAAGGGGGTGTCGGAGGTGGGGTGGTGGATTTGGAAGAGGAGGTTTGGGGTTAGGGGGAGGGAGTCGGAGAGGGTGTGGAAGGAGGGACAGGCGGAGGATTCGCGGGAGGGGAAGGTTTGGGGTTTTGGGAATTTGCTGGCTGTGGTGCGAGCGTTAGAGGAATTGATTGTATTTATGAATGAACCTAGTGGCCGTTCCGCTCTGAAGTCCAAGCCAGGTAACAGACTAATTTCTTCAATAGCGCCACCAAAACGCATTTATATTCGGGCAATACAAGCTGGGATCTGACAGCAGATTCACATCCTGGGAACGTCTTAATTGAAATGCTCGAACGGTCGGATTTAACGCTGCGTCTTCTGATTATTTATTAACCTGAAGAACAGTGTGCCTTACCTGGAGTAACAGTCAAAGTAAAAGTAAAATTCGAATCAGGAGGTACCAAATTTCTACAATGCAAAGCCGTCAGAGTAGGAGGAGGCTGGTCAGGTTGGAAGATTAGGGAATGTTGTGGAGGTATTAGAAGGGGAGTGGAAGGGGAGGGGAGGGGAGGAGAGGGAGGAGCGGGGGAAGGGGACTGGGAGTTGTTGGTGGGTGCTGGTGGGGGAGTGTTGGGGTCTGAAGGTTGGGTTGATGGAGAAGGAGAGTCGGACATCGTTGGTGAAGAAGGGAGACTGGTCTATCGAGCCAATCCGTAGATCTTCGAGCGAAGGGACAATTCCTTTAAATTCTATTCAATATTGTCACACTGTGTGTCTGTGCGGGAGTTATGATGTTTTGGCAAAATTATACGTCCAGTGGAATAGCTAGCTCTGAAGGATTCGAAGCGGGGAGCTCAGGAAAGTGAAATAGAGGGGAAATTTGGATGTGCCAGCCATTTTACGAGATAGAGAATTGCGATTCATAACGTTTTTTCCATAGCTCCTCGTTGTCCCGATTATATATCTCCGACATCAATCGCTCTAAAACTCACAACGCACTGCTTCCTGCTACCCGTATTTCTTTCCAATTCCACTTCTCCTCTCGACCTCCAGTTTCGTTTTCTGTCCTAGCCTTTTCCTCCCTTCCTCCATCTCCATCCAATGTCCTCCCCCCTTCCAGCCCCCATCGACTTCAAACTAGTCTTCAAAGTCAAGCGTATCCTTGATTCAGACTCCAACCTATCTTCATTAACGACGAGCGGTACTTCTCCCACTCCCACGCAACTATCGATGATAACCACGAGCTTGGTTAGGTCGAATAGAGAGTATTCGAGGGTGAAGGGGGAGACGTTGGAGGCGAATGTTGTTGGAGCGTTGGAGCAGATTTGTAAGGAGGGAGTTAAGGAAGGTAAGTGTGAGAGGAGCAGACACACACACACACAACACACACAACTACGCCTCGTACTCGTACTCGTACTCTTGTTTTTCATTCCTTCTAACTCGTCGCTTCGCTCCTCGCTCCTCGAGCAGGAAAGAAGAAACGCCGTAGATCCGCCTCCGCAGACGGAGAAGAAGAGGCGATGATAAAGAAGCTCGAAGAAGCTCGATCCAGCAAGAACGGCAACATGCTCAACAACTCCCTCGCCAAGAAAACCCAGTCCGTCAAGAACAACAACACCACGAATAGCGACTCTGAAACAAAATCGACCTCCTCCGAAACAAAGCCAACCCGTAAAAAACGTTCCACCTCTCCCGCCCCGCCCCCCTCCTCCTCCTCCCCCGGAGGCCTCCCCCTCAACCTAACCCCCCGCCCAACAACCCGCTACGCCGACCTCGGAGGCATCAATCCTATCCTTCAAACCGTTCGTGAACTCGTAGAATACCCCTTAACCCACCCCGAACTCTACACCCACATCGGCGTCGAACCCCCTAGAGGCGTACTCCTCCACGGTCCTCCAGGATGCGGGAAAACGTTACTCGCTAACGCAATGGCAGGTTCCCTCGGTTGTAACTACATAAAAATCTCAGCTCCTGAAATCGTATCAGGTATGAGTGGGGAATCTGAAGAGAAAATTAGGGCGGTATTTCAGTTCGCGAGTGATAATGCGCCGGCTATTCTTTTTATTGATGAGGTTGATGCTATTATGAGTAAAAGAGATGGAAGTGCTAGAGGGATGGAGAAGAGGATTGTTGCACAGGTGAGAGGCACTGTCTCGGTTCGAACTTGGAGTGTCGAACGCGTAGTGTCGAACGCGGAGAGTTTCGAACGCGGATTACTTGTCGAACGCGGACTCGTATTTCGCGCAATTCTAACGCAAGTCAACGCCAATCGCGATGTGCGACGCTCGCGACGACTCGTCTTTTAGCTTTTAACTTGTATGGATGGACTGAATTTGGAGGAGACGGGGAATAAACCTGTGATGGTTATTGGAGCTACGAATAGACCGGATAGTATTGACTCGGCGTTGAGGAGGGCAGGGAGGTTTGATAGGGAGATCGGGATGGGCGTGCCGGATGAGGAGGGGAGGAAGGGGATTCTGAAAAGTATGACGGAGGGGATGAGGTTAGACGGTGATTTCGATTTCGACGTTATCGCGAGGAAGACGCCTGGGTACGTTGGAGCGGATATTAGGAGTTTGACGAAGGAGGCGGCGGTCGTGGCGATCAACAGGATTTTTAAGGAGGACATCAAGTTCACCGCCGAGTCCGCCCCCCTCACGTCGACGCAGCTAAACCCCCTCTCCGTGCAAATGTCAGACTTCCTCTCCGCCGTCAAAACCGTTCAGCCCAGCGCAAAACGGGAGGGCTTTGCCACGGTTCCGGATGTTTCATGGAACGATATCGGTGAGAGCGGCGAGCCGAGGAGCAAAGCGACGAGTTGAGTTACACGAGGACAATATTGAATTGCTTCACTCCCCGTTTTCGCTCCTCGTCTCCGCCTTCTCCACTACTAACACAGTTCGCTACGCTTGCGCAGGAGCGCTGAGCGGCATCCGCAACGAGCTCCAGCTATCGATCGTTGAGCCCATCAGTCATCCGGAGAAGTTCATTCAGTTGGGACTTTCGATGCCTGCTGGCGTCATGCTTTTCGGGCCGCCGGGGTGCGGAAAGACTCTCTTGGCCAAGGCCATCGCCAACGAGAGCGGCGCGAATTTCATCTCCGTAAAAGGGCCCGAATTATTGGACAAGTACGTCGGAGAGAGTGAGAGGGCGGTCAGGCAGGTGTTCGAGAGGGCTAGGGCATCGTCCCCGTGCATAGTTTTCTTCGACGAGCTCGATTCTCTGTGCCCGAGGCGTGGCAGCGACGGTGGAGGAGGAGGGGGCGTAAGCGAGAGGGTCGTCAACCAGCTCCTCACGGAGCTCGACGGCCTCGATTCCCGAAAGTCGGTGTTTGTTGTCGCTGCAACGAATCGTCCCGAATTGATAGACCCAGCGATGCTCCGTCCCGGCCGCCTCGATAAGCTACTCTACGTGCCGCTTCCGAAGCCCGACGATCGCGCGTCGATCTTGAAGGCTTTATCGAAGGGCGCCGCCATCGCCTCCGAAGTCGACGTCGAGGAGCTCGCCAAGAGCAAAAAGGCGGACGGCTACTCCGGCGCCGACCTCTCCGCGCTGCTGCGCGAAGCTGGTTTGTCGTGCCTCAAAGAGAACATGAGCGCCGGAGACGAAGCTCTATCAACTTCGGGCGGGAAGCTCAGGATTCAAAACAGGCACTTCGTCCAGGCGTTCAAGAACGTCATGCCGAGTGTGTCGAAGGACGACCAGAGAGAGTACGATAAAATTAGGGACCGAATTTCGAGAGCGAGGAGCAGGCAGGCAACTGAGGGCGACGGCGAACGCTCAAATAGCAAGAGTAATAAATAAAACCACAGCCAGCTTATTTTTTGTGTTAAAATATAATGAAGCTTGTTGATTAAAGAGCCTCGCCCTTCTTCGACGTTCTATCGTTCTATTTCCCTTTCGAGCTTCTTGGCTTCATATTCGATCGTTCTTCTTCGTAGAGCGTCGGGATTGCTGGGGTTTTGGTTTTCGAGCTCGTCGGTTCCTGCGCCGTTGAGTATTGAGCCTCGGCTTTCTTGAACCACTTTGACGACCTCTGATCTAATACTCCTCAAAGCATCCTCGTCCCTCACAGTCCAGTCAGGGATCGTAGCTTTCACCTGAGCGTTCCACCACTCCGGCCGCTCTTCATTCCACTCAGGGGTCTTCAAATTTACCCACTCGACAACCTCCCCCTCGATCTTCCTCCACTTGTGTCGATGGTCTCCGAAGATTGCTAACTTTCCCTCATCGTCATCGTGATTCAAGAAGCTCCCCATGGTGTACTCGTTGCCCGACATAGTACGGTAAAACGTGCCGATGTACTTGGGATTGATGCTCTTCAAGAAGAGGACGAAGGCTGTGACCTGGACTACAAACAGCCCACACACCATTCCGTAAACCTGTGTCCCCCCGAGTACCATCGTCAACTCTCGCGCCTTCCCCTCCTCACTGTCCATGTACGCCAAAAATCTTGAAGCCAAATAGAAGCAGAAGACCGGCGTCGATAGAAGCGTAAACGCCCAATAGCTTCCCCCAAGGTCGGGAGCTTTGCGAAATTGCATTAACGCTGCGACTAGCTCCGCTCGTCGCATGAGGCTTCGTGATAACGAGTTAGAATTAAGCAACGACGGACGAAAGTAACATCGACGCTAAGACTGAAGCTATTAGTGTAGGGTGGATAACGGCCGTAATTGCCGTATTCCCAGCTCGTCGCTTCGCTCCTCGCTGCGTCTCACCTGTAAAATCTGTCACCATTTTAAATGCAATTCGAATACCAATAGATAAAACCACCTCACCCAATCCGTAGACCGGTATCCAATACGTGAAGTCCCTCCTGAATAGCTTGTACGCCAAAAAGAGTAACATCTGCGACTAGCGTAGCAAGGAGCATTAACGAGGTGTGGAGCGAAGCGACGGGTTAGTATAACGCGCGTACTAAAGCGAGGAGCGGCGAGCGAAGCGAGCCGAGGAGTGAAGCGGCGAATTGAACGAGTCATTCGGACGAGCTCGTTCGGACTCACTCTTCGTTGTATTTGTAACGCTTCGTAATCTCGTCACTCTGCTCCTCGCTAGTATAATGTGTTTACTATAGCTCGTCGCTTCGCTCCTGCAGTTTCTCACCTCCCCCACCAAGTAAAAAACAACAGTCATGCTGCTCTCGACCGCACACAACACACAAGATAACGCTTTCGCGCTTAGTTGGCAGGCCGATATGAAGAACATGCTCGCAAATACCTTAACTTTCTTCTTCGTTTCCCCTGGTACGTATCCGTAGAAGTTGGGACTTTGAACCCTTGCATTCTTATCCATGTCGAAATCAAAACTCACCCCAGTAGAAGTGAACGAGGCGGTAAAAACGGAGAAGACTAGGGAAAATATTGCAGCGTTCGGCTGGTTGGATCCAACTAGAAAGGCGCACGTCTGAATTAGCGAACCGGGGATCGCCTCGGCGAACAGCTCCCAGCACTTGGAGACCACCATCTCAGATCTTGGATCCATGAGGGCTCCGACTTCTTTTTCAGCGCCTGCGAAGGGGGTAGGGGGGAGTGAAGCGAGCCGAGGAACGTAGCAACGAGTTAGTTCAGAGTGTTCTCAGTGCAAGGAGCGTAGCGACGAGTTGAAAGAAATCAAGTACAAGTCCGAGGAGCGGCGAGGAGCGAAGCGACGAGTTGAACGAAATCAAGTACAAATTCGAGGAGCGAAGCGACGAGGATTTTTTTGGCTTCGGTCCTCGCCTCGGACTTCGTCCTCGGCTCGCTTCGCTCGCCGCTCCTCTCCATTTCTCACATAACACCACACGATAAGCATCAACGCCGGGCTTGGCGGCAAACAAGACGTACAGCATTTCCGTGAAGATCCGGCTTTTCGACAGGTGGTTTCTGTACTGAAAGTAGACAAGTGCAAGCTGGATAATAATATTGTTAAACAAAGAAATAAGACTCGCGATGGCAAATGCGTTCTCGCCTGTTGCGTAGTACGTCCAAATCATGTAAATGTCGGTGATAAGGTCAAACGTCGGAAGCAAAGCCCCACCGCAACATACTTTTTACTGTCGTTAGCTAGTCTCACACTCATAAAAACCAAAGCCTGGGATAAGACGAGCGTAGTGAGGAGCCGAGGACGAAGCCCGAGGACGAAGTCCGAGGAGCGAAGCGGTGAGTTAGTTTAGAATGCTCTTAAGTAACTCGCGGAATTAACGCATTCTCAGCTCGTTGCTTCTCTCCTCGCTGGGCTTCGTCCTCGCAACTTCGTCGTACCTCCTTCAACACCGGGTTCCGATCTTGCATGTCCCTCATCGCGCGGTACTTGCCGAAAAATTTCCACACCGCATCCTCGTTGCTGCTAGCAGTCTTCGACAGGTAGTCAAATCCTTTCGCCAACGTAATGCAGTCAGACTGCGTGATGTGACTCGTCTTTTCACACGATGGCAAACCCGCAGCCAACGCGCGAGGCTTCATCACCTCTTGTAGGAACACGAGGAGCACCTCGAGCTCGATTTTTAACGGGAGACTGGATACAGTCCTTGCTTTGCTCACTCCCCCCGTGGACGGGAGACTGGAAATTGCTGTGTTAACACAATCTTCCCTCCCCCCCAGATGGGAACGCTTTTAGACAAACCAGTGACAGAGAAGGAAGATACGGAGGAAGGGGTGGCCCATGGACTGCGTTACGGGGTTAGCAGCATGCAGGGGTGGAGGGTGGATATGGAGGACAGCCATTGTTATGAGGGGGAGTTTGATGGAGTTGCCTGGTGAGGAAATGAGAAATAAGAAATAAGAAATGATAACATGAAGTGAAGGCTTCACACACACACACACACACACACACACACACACACACACACACACTCAACCCTAACCCTCTCCCCCCACACTTCACACTTCACCGCGCCCCCTGCCCCCTCAAAAATAGGCGTCTCCCTCTTCTCCGTCTTCGACAGTCATGGCGGCCAATTCGCCGCCAAATACGCCGCCGAAAACATCAGCCGCATACTAAAACCCCAGCAAAAATACAAAGACTGCGTCGCCTCCCCCACCGACCCCTCCACCCTTGGCTCGGCCCTCCAATCCTGCTTCCTCCAAATCGACGTCGAAATGCTCCTCACCCCCACAATGTCCTCCAAAAAAGACCGCTCAGGCTGCACCGCAGTCTGCGTCGTCGTAACCCCCACCCACATAATCTGCGCGAACGCGGGCGACTCCCGTTCCTGTTACAAAAAATCCTCTGGAGTAGTCCCCCTATCAGACGATCATAAACCCTACAACGCCACCGAAGCCTCCCGCATCGAAACCGCCGGAGGCTACGTAAGCATGAAACGCGTTGACGGTGATTTAGCCGTAAGCCGTGCTCTAGGTGATTTCCAGTATAAAGATTGTCCTGATCTCTCCGCGGAATCACAGAAAGTTACTGCGTACAGATTAAGGAGAGGAGTGAGGAGGATGAGTATATTGTTATCGCGTGTGATGGGATATGGGGTGTTTGTAGTAATGAGGAGTGCTGCGGGTTGGTGGAGGAGATATTGGGGGAGGGGGGGG
>BLQM01000286.1:50980-71874 GCA_012489335.1 Triparma laevis f. inornata
TCGAGAGAGGAGAGCTCGACGTGTTCAGTGACGGGACGAGTTTCGGAGAGGACGAACCACTGGCTGAAGAGGTAAGAAGTGAGGAGCGCAGCGACGAGCATTAAGAACCATTCTGCACTAGCGAAGAGCGTAGCGACGAGATGACAAAGACGCAGCTCCTGTAGTCGCCGATGAGTATCTCCTGCATCGGAATTGTGAAGAAAGTAGCGCTTGAATCGACAGGACCAAGGCAGCGAAAATGCCCACCGACGCCATACAACTCGTCGCTACGCTCCTTGTATAAAGGACATTATATACTACCCACCCCCTCCCTCCTCGCTTGGACTTCGTCCTCGTCGGACCTCGTCCTCGCCCCCCACAGTGCTCCGGACTCTACATCGCAGCCAGCGTAATCCTAACAACCCTTTGCTCCGGATTAATGGTATATTACGCTGTGACCATGGACCCCAGGTGGAGGCTTTTGTCCAATCTCATTTTGCCCATAGCGGGAACCGGGTTCACGCTAGTCGCGTTCGTTAAGCCGAAGAGAAATGACAAGGCGTATCTCACGTTCTGCGCTCTTCACTTCTTCAGCTTCGCAATCGTCGGGGAGGGCGCTG
The DNA here is from genome assembly GCA_012489335.1 of Triparma laevis f. inornata. Taxonomy (NCBI): domain Eukaryota; class Bolidophyceae; order Parmales; family Triparmaceae; genus Triparma; species Triparma laevis. The sequence goes on from BLQM01000286.1 coordinate 51,580, forward strand.
CCGCTTGGGGGGCATACAAAGAAGACCAAATCGGGGTCATGTGGTTCACCATCTTCAGGATTCCGTTTTGGTGCTTGGCATATAACAAGGGCATGAAGATGCGGGCGGTTGAGGCGCAGTTGCCACCGAAGGTGAGGTGATACGTCGGATTCTGATTAACATCTGATAAAACTAACCCACTATAACTGCCAGGAACTAAGCGACTTCTTATCGCAAAGCATTATCGTCAAGGGCGTCGCCGCAATGGGGCCGATGGTCCTCTTCTCGTTTGAGGCTGCGAGTTGCTTCATTTCGGTGCCCACCTACGCAGAAGAAGGCACCTGCAACAACACATCGACTGCCGCGGTCTGGCTGAGCACGTACTTGGCGCTGTTTACACTGATATCAGTCTGCACCAAAGCGGTTCCCAAGATCGTTCAAAAGGAGGTGAGAAGCGACGACAACGAGCTATATAGCTATCTCCACCACTAACACACTCGCTTCACTCGTAGCTCTCGCTGACCTGGGTCGAAATCGCGTCAATGGATGTCAGCAGGGTGAGGATTCTGCAAGGGGGGCTCATCATAATTACTAGTATTTGCGCTCTCTACATGCTGTCCAACCTGGGAGTGGTCGGTCCAGAGCAGGATTTAGTCATTAGGGTGGGTGGGGTGGGGGGAAGTTGTTTAGGGTTGAACGTGCTTGTCATCTTACTTAGCGAGGAATCGACCGTCGAACGACAGCAGAACGCTCACGAGATCAACCATGACGTGGTTGTTAGTAGAGCGGTGAGTGGGGGCGAGATACAAGATGGCATGAACCTCGGTGTTCTTTAGCTTGTTCTAGTTTCGTTTCAGTAAAATAATATTTGAACTTTTTAAATATGAAGAACGCCATATTTGTTAAAAATTGTTTATATTTTCAAGAGTGTATAATTAATTCTCTCTGAAGCAGACATTGAGGGTTGTCAGAATGCTAGAGAGCGCGCAGACACATTTTTCGCCGAAAACTAATTTTAGTCTAATTGCTGGAAAGACAATTAACCTTCTGTTTATTTTCAGATTCATATTTGGTCTTAATTGTCCCTTTTAGATCTCTGAGTATATAAAATTCATGGTAACCCTTTTCAATAAAGCTCATCTTCATAATTTTCTAAAATGGATTTCCACTTTCTGGTTTTTATTTAATCTATGAATGGCATATTAGGAATCTTAGATCACCTTATATTTACATATATGTCCAAATTAACCAAAATAACACCAGGAACACCGATTTTATTTCCCAAATCCACTAGTTATAAAAATTGTACGAATAAACCGATCGCTCAAGGGTTCTCAATTTCCGAATATAATAAAAATTGGCTAAAATATGATAAAATAGATTTACGATTTGAAACGACGGACGGATCGCGCGTTAATGAACGTCTACGCTGCTGAAAATTTCACAGCGGCGAAAATAGCTTGAATCTGTCAAATGTTAACGCCTTGTTATATCAAACTATTAAAGCTCGAACACCGAACATGCTGAAAACCTTTGTTGAGAGGTAAACTTGAGTAAAGGCAAAATCCTTCCCTTCTCCCGCTTTGCCACCTTCATTAAGCAATCCATACGGCCGGAGAACACACGTTCTCCCACCCCACCCCACCTCTACCCACCATTACCCCTTCCCTTTAAAAACTACACACGAAGTCAACTCAACTCCACGTCCTCTTTCAGCACTGTTAGGTTTTTGCATGGCTGAATCTGCGGATGAGGTCCTCGTGGATGCCCACGACTTTATATTTTGGTCTCAGCTTGGGCAGGGGGCTTTCGGTACCGTCTGGCTGGCACAGGTACGACATCCCCAACAGCCCCAAAGCTCGTGTAATCATTATTGCCCGTGTCGAAACTAAATACAAGTTGACCAGGCTCACCTCCCCCTCCCCTCCGCCCCCTCCCACCCCCCGCAGGAAAAGCGGCGCGGAAAGCGCTTTCTCGCCATCAAGACCATCAACAAGAAGTCGATTGTGAACACTGATGAGGAGGAGCAAAACAAGAAGGTCCATACGCTGCTTAACGAAAGGCAGATTTTGCAGCACTGCGAGCACCCCTTCATCGTCACCCTGCACTACTTCTTCCAGGACCCGACAAGGCTGTACTTCGGGATGAGCATGGCGGGCAGCGGCGACTTCTACACCATCATGGAGGATTTCAAGGGGGAGGGGTTGCCCATGCATGCCTGTAGGTTTTATGCTGCAGGTGAGATGGGAGTTGGAGATCGCGAGTGCATAAAAAGAGATAGCGAAGAATACGTCAAGTGAGCTAAGGAGCGAAGCGGGGAGTTAGTTTAGAATGTTCTTGCTGTGAGGAGCGAGAGCTCCACATCCTCATCGATTAACGAAGATTACATCACGAATACATCTCGCTCCGCTCCTCAGTCTAACCTCTTTTAACAACAAAACACTACACTAGAACTGTGTCTGGCCCTCGAGTACATTCACGGGCTCGGCATCATATATAGGGACCTTAAGCTGGAGAACTTCCTCATGTCGGCCGAGGGCCACATCGTGCTCACTGACTTCGGCATGGCCACGTACAAGGCCCGGAAGCGAACCAGCACCGTCGCGGGGACCCCGGAGTACTTCGCCCCAGAGATGGTGAAGGAAGAGGAGTACGGAGTGGAGGTGCGAAGTTGCGAGGAGCGAAACGACGAGCTGGGAATAGGACAATTACGCTCGCGTTCCTCGCATTAAGAACATTCTAAACTAACTCGTCGTTTCGCTCCTCGGCTCGCTTCGCTCGCCGCTCGTCGCAGGTGGACTGGTGGGCCTTCGGAGTGTGTCTCTTTGAGATGATGTGTGCCAAGTCTCCCTTCTCTGGAAGCAGCATCGCGTCCACCATGAAGAACGTAATGATGAAGGAGGTGAGAGTGAACGAGGATTGAGAGGAGTGAAGTGACAAGAATTACGGGAGTAGCTCGTATAATCTAATCGCTCGTCCAAAAGAACTATTTCAATTTCGTTGTGTCATCCCACTATCATACACACTTTATACTAACTCGTCGCTTCGCTCCTCATCTACAGGCAAAACTTAACCCGAAAGCCTTCCGCGGCTGCTCGAAGCCGGAGCAGAAGGCGACCCAACAGATCATTCAGGGGCTGCTCCACAAGGACGCCGAAAAGAGGCTAGGGTTGGCCGGCATCAAGGAGCACGCATGGTTCACCGACTACAAAATTGTGGAGGAGGCCACTGCGGCCAACGAGAAATGGACCTGGCAGGACGTGTTTGGGATGAAGGTCAAGGTGCCTTTGACCAGACCCGACATCTTGAAAAGTCCTGCCATCGTGGCGTTGATGGAGGCAAGGTTCGCCAAAGAGCGGAAGGTGAGAGGGTGGGAGCCGAGGAGCGAAGCGACGAGTTGAATAACACGGCGACAATATTTTCGCTCCTCGTTTTCACTATCTCCAATACTGACACAGCTCGCTACGCTCGCTCACGCAGGACTCGAAAGTGTTCGAGGATTTGAAGCCCTTCAAGAGGGGGGGCACTGGGCTTGACGGCGGGCTGAAGCTGCCTGAGCTTGGCGGCGGCATAGTTGCGAGTACGTCGACGCCGCTGTTAGTGGAGAAAGGGGAGAAGATTGAGAAGGAGAAGGAGCCATCGCAGGAACCGGACGGTTCGCAGGATCCCAAACCTACCCCAACTTCTCTCCCACCCGTGCTTGGCAGCAGTAAGTCCGACCCCACACCCAACCCCACGCCAAGCGTTGACTACGATTCCGACGCCCCCTTTGCTCTAGACGACGTCCCCATCCTTCGCACAGTCACGTATACTTTGAAACCCGATCTGTTCATCGACCACCCCCTTGGGAGGGAAGCTCGTCTGGCCGAGTACCTTGGAGAAATATCGGACCACTGGAAAGGTAAGTTGAACAAGCATGAATATGAGTATGAATAATCATCGCATCCTATTCGAACTAACAATTCTGACGCAGCTTCGGTAGAAGGGTACACCTTCTTCGGCTATCAACATAAAATGAAAGAACCGAACAAAATCACGCTGAGGTACGAAGTCGCGAGGAGCGAAGCGATGAGCTGGGAATACAATAATTTAAGGGAATAACAATGCGAAGCGACGTAGCTTTAGTCTAAGCGCGCAAGCATCTTTCTTCGCTACGCAATTCTAACTCGTTAAATTACGCAACTTCAAACTTCACGCTCGTCGCTACGCTCGTCGCAGCATGGTGTTCCAAAGCGCTCACTACCTAGAGCTCTACCAAAAGGAAACCAAGGCAGCGATCTTGAACAAGTTCAAACAAGACCTGACGCCAGTGCAGAAGAAACAGCAGGGCGAGAAACACGGGTGGCTTGTCATGGGAAGGGGCATAGTCGAACAGGACGACGAATCGAATGGGTTAGCGGAGGACGAAATGATCGTCCCCATGGCACAGCTCGGGTCTGCGGCCAACAGCCCGGCAGACGGAATGACCAGGAATTTGGAAACAGAGGCTGTTAAATTGGAAGGGGGGGAGGTTGGAGGGGAAGGCAAATAAAAACTGTGGGAGGGTAAAATTGAGAGCGAATGTTTGTTCATAAAAATTGTTAAGAATTGATCGCTTCATGCTCCGCTCTCCTTCGTCTCTTGCCTCTGCTGAATCCTCCTCGTTCTAGCTTCACTCTGCGACTTCGAGCGGAGGTGGGCGACGATTTCGAATTTTGTATCAACTTCGTTTTGTCTTGGCTGACGTCAATGCCGGAGAGGACTAGCTTGGAGCATTCTATGAATGCAAGGTAACCAAACTTTTGAAGCGAGTCTGGGATCGTCAACGAATTTAGTTATCAACAACGACGAGATTGGTGTATTTGCAGGCGTTGTCTCCGACCTCGGTAATGTTTAGAAGGAAGATCACCCGCGTTACAAGCTTACACCTCTCGACTAGAGCCTTGACGGTATCCTCGTCCTCAGTATAAACAAAAGTTTTATGAAACCCGTCGTGCACAATAATCTCGCCGCTCTTCACGCCCTCGTCGATGAACGCATCTGCTGCGGCCTTCCACCCCTACGTCGCTAACCTCAGCTTCATCAACGTATCTTCCGGAACGAACTCGACGAAGTGTCACCTGAATTTAGGTGTATGCATGAACTGATCTGTCGTCGCGGGGACAGTGGAAAACAGTCGTCAAAGTTGACGATGTCGTCGCTGACGAGACCTCGACAAGCTTCTCCTCATCCTTGTCCCCCTCGTCTCTTGATCCCCTCTTCTCGCCCGTTTTATGGCTCTCGTGGCCCTCATTAGACTCGGAGGCTACAGACTTGGACATCGTGGTACGTAGGTTTCGAGAAATCGGCTGCTAAATTTTCTCAGATTTTCCTCCCTCAATTTTAGTGTCGTCGATTTCACCGTCCCACGCGCAACTCCGAAGTCTGTTGATCTATCCACGTACTCTCATTCCCCACTAGTTCCCCCTCAATTCCCTCAACACACACCAAACGCCCCCAAAAATGAAATCTTGCCATTCTCCGTCCAAACCCGCGGCCTCGACGAAACCTCCCCCCTACTGCACCTTTCCTAACTGCAAGGTTCCCCCCACGAATACCTGCTCCTGTTGCCTCGAAACCCGCTACTGCTCCAAGGAGCACCAAATAGCCCACTGGAAATGTTATGAGAAGATCTGCGTCGCTCCTCAAAAGAAAATATCGGCATTCGTTCCTCCCGCGCCTCCCATTCCTCTGAAGGGTTCTGTCGACGTAGAGGAGGACGGCGAGGATACGTGTATTAACTGCCTCGACAATATTGTCAACTCGAAGCTACGCCCCTGCGACCACTCGGCGACGTGCAAGGGCTGTACGGAGGAGTTGATGAATTTGAAGGAGCCTTGCCCTCTCTGCCGTAAATCAATCCCAGGTTTTACCTTGGATAAATGGCAGAGCACGATTAGCGAGCATGGGCTGTGGCCGACGTCGCTGAAGAACCCGACGCAGCTCGTGAGCGGGGAGGGCTTTAACGAATACTTCCATAAGCAGTTCATCGGGAATGAGGAGGCATATTTTGAGGTGGAAGGAAGTCTTCGACATTTTGGAGATTGGAAATGCCAGAGACGACCCGATCTACCGTTGGAACAGCAGGTACTGTTGATCACGAAATAGGAGGATCTCGTAAAGCTCAGGGCGCTAGAGAAGCTGTGTAGTCGGGAGTTCTTTGACGATAATTTGCTTTCAGTGGCGGTGATGCGATTCGATACTATAAGCGAGCGAAGGAGGGGTACGAGGAGCAATTGGGGGAGGGTGATGAGAAGACGCTCGAGGCGACGTATAGTTTGATTACGAGCACTGCAGATGATTATAGTGACGAGGAGTTCATTGAGAAGTTGAGAGATTTAGTGAAGAGGTGCGATTTCAATTCTTTCATTCTCTTAAAGTTAACAAGTGCGGTTCAAAATTAAAGATATGGGGAATTACGAGAAGGCGTTGGAATATTTTGAGAGAAATTGAAATGGTGCAAGAAAAACAATGGTGAGACCCATCCCGATACTCTTATTATTGTGCAATCTATCAGAGAGGTGTACAGAGACGGCCTCAACGACTTAGAGAAAGCGGAGGAGCTTTTGAGGACAGCGCTGGAGGGACTTGAGGCACAGAAAGGAAAATATTATTACCAAAATAAAGAAGCGGGTGTAGACCTTGCAACGTGCTTGAAGATGAGCGGAAAAGTCGAAGATCTAGCAGCTTTAAGCCGTGCCTTTCCATGGCTCGAAGACGAAGACTTATAGCTCCCCTGAAGACTTAAACCCTCGTAAACTAAAAAAATCCAAAATGTTCACTCTCAAAACTGAATCTTCCCCTCACAAACGCAAACCGCCTCCCCCTCCAACTCCCCCCTCCCCCCTCCCAATCAACCCCGCAAACCACCCTCCCCCCCCTCTCACTCTCCTGAAACCCCACCACCCTCCCCTTCCCCCCTTTCTCCGCCCAATACGGTCCACTCGTACAATGCGCACTCCCCGTAACCGGATCCTCCTCAATTCCAATCTTCGGCGCGAAATAACGAGAGCTGAAATCAGCGTCATCTCGACCACCGGATTTAGTTATTATTATACCGTGAGTGTAGAGGGGTGAGGTTTTTATAACGTTGAAATCTGCGAGATGAGCGTAGCGAACATCGTTTGAGGATTCGGTGTTGGCGAGGCACTGACATGAGTAGCGATGAAAGCGCCGTCGACGTCTCAACGTGACCTGGAGCGTCCTGTCGAACGTTCTGAATTTCGACCAAATATATCACGTTCTCACATCGTTGCTGAGCTCCCCGTGATGTTCGCACCTGGTTTGATCGAATTAAAACCTGATTCAGTAACCTCGACTAAAACATTAAAAATATTGCCATCGTCATCTCTCGTCCCTGATATGTTACCGATGTGTTCGTTCTCGATTTTGAAACCTTCGTTGATTAATTTTTGGAAGGAAGAGACGTTTTCGGTGATTGGTTTAGAGGATTTAAGAGGGAAAGTCATTTTCACATTTCCTCCGGTTTTACTACAACGAGTCGAAGCGAGAGTGTTAGTATTATCATAGCGAAACGTAAGACGACCCTCATACGCATTCCTCTCTTCTTCTCACCTAACAATAAGTTCAACATCCTCCCTTGTCAAAAACCTAACCTCCTCCTCCCCACAAAACACAAACCCCGAACTCAACGTCGCATGCCCACACAAACTAATCTCCTGCATAGGCGTGAAAAAACGTAGCTTACGAGCCCCGTCGATAAGAGGATATACGAATACGGTTTCTGAGAGATTAAATTCTTTAGCTACTCCCAATAACCATTCATCATCTTTCTCTCCGAAATCCCAAACAACAGCCGCAGGATTCCCAGAGCCCGCTTTCGACGTAAACGCGTCAATAACCTTATATTTCGGTCTCTTGAATTCAATAAAATCGAGAGTTAGCTCAAACCAACGATCGGAACCGTGGATTATAGGAGATAAACGAGTTACGGTGAAGCCGGAGTTGATGTAGAACTCCAATAAATTCTGCGACGAGCGTTAGCGAGTCAAATGAGTTAGAATTACGTAGCAGCGATAGTGGTATCGATATCAAGAATGAAGCCACTAGCGCGGATGAATTGCGACCGTAATTACCGTATTCGCAGCTCGTCGCTGAGACGACGAGACTACTTCGTACCTGTTTCGCTATTAGAGCTATTTTTTTAATCGGAGGAGAAGGTGAAAGAATATCTAAATAATTCTTCAACATTTTAGTAGCGTAACCTTTCCTCCTCTCATCTTCTTTTATTACAACAGAATGAATTGCTAATATTTCACCTGAGGGGGAGTGAGTGGACATGCTATCTTCTTCGAATTCGGAGCAACGCGTCGCACAGATGAAACCTATTAATTGAGAGGATTTGTAGTAACAACCGATGAAATATTCACCAGCTTCAGATTGCCTATAAGTTAGGCCGGAGAGGGTTGCGGCTTCGTCGGAAGGGTAGGATGCGGATTCGATTGCGAAGGCAGCATCGATTTCATCGAAGGCGACCGGACGAAAAGTGAGGGAAGCAGACATACTATCAGAATGAGCTGAGAGTCGGGAAGCAAACCTCGAAGGCTTTGGAGTCAGGAAATAGCTGTGAGCGGTTAATATCGAGCAAAGAACAATGATTGGGAACAGCATCGATGAAAAGGATGAGGCGATGAGGCTGGTAAAAAAGCGACTTAGTTTTCGTCGACTTATTCTATCTACGATCGTTCCTATCTATTGTTGTTAACGTACAAGAATAATACAACACAATTAACAACCCCTCTCTACACCCTACTTCTCCTCCTATATCGCATCCTTCCGCATTCCCCAATCTCCTCCTCCTGGTCGTCTTTAAATCTGATGCTCGATCGCTCCACTCTCCTAACGAACCTCGTAGCTATATCCCTACTCGCGTACTACTGGTCTTGGATTGTTGAATCAATTGGTGCACTTTGGAAGGTAATTTTATATCGTAAATTATAACAAAAGATTATATTAAATCTAACTCATATATAACCCTTTTCAGGCTGTCCTCATTGTGCTCTTCATCCTCGTAACAGTAAATACTGACGTCTCCCTTAGTTCCCAACCTGAATCCTCCCACGATCACGATCATTCCCACTCTCACTCTCACTCCCACTAAACCATGTCCTACACCACCCTCCCCCCTCACCCAACCTATTCCTACACTGACACTTCCTCCAAATGTAACTCACACTTTATATCCCTCCTCTCCTCTTCCTTCCTCTATTCCCAAAAAAATCCAATTTTAAAATTCTCTTATGTAAAAGGAAGGAATGATTCTACATTAAATTCTATACCTTCGGTGAGCGTTTTGGGTTCAAAATTAACTTTCCTAAACCTCCACAATTCAAGTACATTAGATTTTACGTCTGAATCTGCTCAAAAAATACAAAAATATCTCCCACCAACCTATTCCAGTACTGAATTAAATTTAAACGATACAGAAAGTGTATATATTTTAAAACCATTTAAATCCTGTAACGGTTTAAATTTAAAGTTATCTCGTTACGAGGATATTGGGAGACTGAGTGAAGGGATGGGTGGAAAGATTGTACAACGTTACATCCCTAATCCTTATTTATTAGAGAAGGAAGGTAAAACATTTAAATTCGATTTACGCCAATGGGTTCTCGTAATATCCTCCCCTGAATCCGTAAAGTGTCTTATACATTATACATGTTATTTAAGAATATGCAAGTCAGAATATGATATTACCAATTTTAGTGGAGATAAACATTTTACAAATTTTAATGTTAGTGGTGGAAAGGAGGGGTGTTATATGAGTGAAGAGGATTTCGAGGTGTATTTAGGGATAAAAGAGGAGGGAGGAAAGTGGAAGAAGATTAAGAAGGATATGGAGGAAGCTATCGTAGCGTCGATTGAATGTACAGATGTTAAAGCAGGAAAATATGGGTATGAATTTTTGGGGTATGATTTTTTAGTTGATGAGGATTTTAAGGTTTGGTTGTTGGAGGTTAATTGTAGTCCGGGGTTGAGGAAGCAGAGGGGAGGGATTGATGTTAGTGAGGAGGTGAGTTGCACTGTGTTTGTTTTGTGGGACCCGTTTGTGATTCATGCAGTTTTCTAACGATTGTTTTTTTTGTAGATTGAAAGAATGCAAGAAAACGTATGGAACCTTACCGTCGGATCATGGTACAATCTCCCCACACCTTCTACGCCTTGCTTCAAAGAACTCCGTCTCCCTCAATCAACCGCCTTCGCACGCTCAATTTCTGAAAGGGAACTTATAGATTTTCAGGGAGTTCAAGGTTATGAAATTAAGAAGAAAAGGATGGAGGTTGTGGATAAACTCGTGGGGGAGGAGAATTCGCGGGTTGTGCTGGGGAGGGATTTGAGGGGGTGGGGGAGGAGGAGGGTGCGGGTATTTAGGGCGAGGGGGGTTGTTGTGGGGTGGGTTGGGAGGGTTTGGAGGGGGGGGGGGTTAGGGTTAGGTGAGCCGAGGGTTGAGAAGAGAACGAGGGCGAGTGAAATAATAATGTTTAACTAACACACGCTCGCACTCGCTCCGCTTCGCAGGTTGTTTAAACAACGACAAGTTATGATTATTGCGAGGTTCTTGACCAAATGCGGAGCGATTAATAAAAGGTGGAGGAGACGGAGAAAAGTCGAGGAGGGGTTGAGAGAGGGCGGCAGGGTTCTTAAAGGAACGATGTGGAGGAGGTTGTGCGGAAGGGGCTTCGCGGTTTTGAAGTTCAGGTGGAGCTGCTTGAGGAGAATTAAAGTCAACCTAGGTACGAAGTTGCGAGGAGCGAAGAGACGAGCTGGGAATGCGACAATTACGTTCGCAATTCATCTGCGCTAGTAGCTTTAGTCTAAACGCGAACAGCCGCTTTCATCGCTACGCAATTCTAACTCGTTAACTCATTGTTCACGCGACTCGCTACGCTCGTCGCAGACTTTCAACGTCAAGTTCGAATGATCCAGAAATGCCTCCTCGCTTTCCTAGGACATAAAAAGGCCAACCGCATCATCTCCGAGAACGTCTACCGCGTTGTGATTGTGAGGAAGAGGGAGATGAAAAGGAACGGGTTTCATGTTATTAAGAGAGCGTGGAGGGGTTATTTGTTGCGGAGGGAAATTGATTTTTTGATTGAGCGGGGGTGAGTGAGGAGGCTAGCCGAGGAGCGAAGCGACGAGAATTGAGAACGTTCTATACTAGCGAGGAGCGGAGTGAAGATATTACGAGTGTCGTGGATTGTCGCTCGAAATAGAACTCGGCGCATGTCGCTCCGAGAATACGAAGGCTCTATTCAACTCGTCGCTACGCTCCTCGTATTAACGATTGAACATTCTATACTAACTTGTCTTCGCTTCGATTCTTCTGCACTCGTCGCAGGAAATCGAGATCTCTAGCGTTGTCAGCAATCAGGGAGAAGATGTCGCTTCGGAGTTTGGGCTGTTTTACGAGTATTTGCAAGAAATGCTTGAGGAAGCAGAGGCTGAACAAAATCATCGAAGACGTCGAGAGGGAGAAGAGGGAGGAGGAGCTGCGGGTTTTGATGGAGGGGGAGCGGAAGAGGTTGGTGAAGGAGAGGAAGAGGCGGGAGAGGGAGCGTAGGGAAGAGGTGAGACATTTTTGGCGAGTGAAGCGAGCCGAGGAGCGAAGCGACGAGGATGCGTCGCTCTGGCTCCTCGCATTATGAACAGTCTAAACTAACTCGTCGCTTCGCTCCTCGGACTTTGTAGGAGGCAATAAAAACGCTGGAGCTGGAGATGGCCGAGAAGAAACGTTTAATGAAGGAACGGCAGAAAATCGTCGAAGCGAAAGCCCTTACGTTTGGAGTCAAGAGTGTGAAGACTTTAAGGGTCGTCGGGGAGCACGAGGAGCTGCTACGGGAGCTCGAGGAGTGCATGGTGGGAACGCCCAAGAGCATTAGCCGGGACGAGGAGAACAGGGTTAATTCTAGGAGGGAAGAATCGTGGATGCCGCCCAAGGCGCCGGGTGGTGTTGGTGGCGGTGGTAGTGGGGTTGTAACAAAACCGAAAACGAAGAGGAAGAAGAAGAAAAAGAAGGAGGGGGCGGTGAAGGGTGATGAGAAGTTTAACAACGTTATGAAGTTATTATGATGCACATTTTGAGTTGTTTTGATAATTGTGAAGATTTGAGGGTTGGGGTTTTACTATTCGTCGTTTAACCACGGGTAGCTCGCTATAAATTATATCAGCCTTGCACTGTTAGTTGTCGCCGGTTTCGAGATAGATTTTGAAGTTCTTCGCACACTTCTTCGTTCTGTCATGATCTCTCCCATGCTGCGACTCGTATCCCTCAAGCGCAAGATTTCATTTTTGGGGGCGTTTGGTGTGTGTTGAGGGAATTGAGGGGGAACTAGTGGGGAATGAGAGTACGTGGATAGATCAACAGACTTCGGAGTTGCGCGTGGGACGGTGAAATCGACGACACTAAAATTGAGGGAGGAAAATCTGAGAAAATTTAGCAGCCGATTTCTCGAAACCTACGTACCACGATGTCCAATTCTGTAGCCTCCGAGTCTAATGAGGGCCACGAGAGCCATAAAACGGACGAGAAGAGGGGATCAAGAGACGAGGGGGACAAGGATGAGGAGAAGCTTGTCGAGGTCTCGTCAGCGACGACATCGTCAACTTTGACGACTGTTTTCCACTGTCCCCGCGACGACAGATCAGTTCATGCATACACCTAAATTCAGGTGACACTTCGTCGAGTTCGTTCCGGAAGATACGTTGATGAAGCTGAGGTTAGCGACGTAGGGGTGGAAGGCCGCAGCAGATGCGTTCATCGACGAGGGCGTGAAGAGCGGCGAGATTATTGTTCGCTACGGTAGGGACATGGCGTGGCCTTCGGAAGCTCGACAAGAGAGGCTTCAGCTCGTTACGCGGGTGGTCTTCCTTCTAGATATTACAAAGGTCGGAAAATGTGCCAGCATGTTCGCCATTAATCTCGTCGTTGTTGATATCCCCGAGGGCGTGGAGAGCATCGGGGAATTTGCCTTCTTTCGCTGCTGTAGTTTGACTACCGTATCTTTCCCGACGATGTTAAATTCGATTGGTTTACGAGCCTTCTACAAAAGCTCCAGTCTAGACTATGTCGATCTCCTCCATACAAAAAAGCAAGAATTAGGTAAAGAAGCCTTCCATAATTGCTCAGAATTAAAATCGATGACGATCCCGGACTCACTTCAAACGCTTGGTTTGCAAGTCTTCCGAAAATGCTTCAAGCTATTCCCCTCCAACATCGACGTCTCCGGCACCGCCGCGGTAGTCGCCCACCCCCGCTTGAAGCAGTAGCAGGCCGAGGCAGGAGAAGAAAGATGCTAGGGCAAGTCAGCAGAGGCAGGAGAGGAAGGAGAGCGGAGCGATCAAATCTTAACCAGAAATAAAAATGAGTATGAGTATGAGATTGATTTGCATTGAAAATACGAATTGGATTTTTTTGTCCCTAAACTTAGCGACAAACGAGTCAACCGCCACACCTCCACACCCCCCTTCCCTCGAAAAATAGATTGCCAAATTTTAGACCTGCCCAGTGAAGATGTCCATGAGGGGTACGGATCCGGGGATGCTCTTCCAAGCGAACAGGGAAGCCATTGCGATCATAGCGGCCCTTCCGTTCTTCATTTCCACGATCTTGTACCTGTCGAGTTTCTGGGCGACGAGCGAAGCGAGTTTGTGTTAGTAGAAACAAACCCCATTTCCTCTCGCCCCTCGGCTCGCCCTCGGACTCACCTCCTGCGATAGCTTGTTCTTCAATCCTAAGTAATCCAAACCAAGGTCTCCAGGCTCCTTCGTGCTCTTTCCCCTCCAGTTGTCTCCAGTCCATCCGACGCTCTCTCCCTCGGCGATGGAGATGAAGAGGAGGATGGCGGCGGTGGTGGCGGGCTCGGCGGAGGAGAAGGCGGCGAAAGCCTGCGACGGGGGGAGGGAGGAGCGGCGAGCGGCGAGCGAAGCGAGCCGTGTTTAAAAATGGGTGGGGGTGAAAGTGCTTGAGCATTCAGACTAAAGCGAGGAGCTGAGAGATGAGATCATAGATAACGCGTTCTCTACCGAGTTCATAGACAACGCGTTCTCTACACTCCCGAGTTCATAGACAACGCGTTCTCTACGCTCCGAATTCTCATAGACAACGCGTTCTCTACGTTACTCGTCGCTTCGCTCCTCACACGGCCTCCTCAAGCGCTTGGGCATTCAGACTAAAAGCTACGTCGCTTCGCATTGTTACTCCCTTAAGTTGCCGCATTCCCAGCAGAGTCGCTGAGACTCCTGCTCGGCCTCGTACCTTGGTGAAGTCTGGCTCGACGGGGTAGCCTGGGAAGTGCATGCCGAGGCCCATGCCAGTGTTGCAGGTGGCCCAGGCTGCGAAGAGAGCGTGTTAGCGGCTGGATATTATAGCGAACGTCATCCGAGGAGACTGAGACGACGAGGCGACTCTCTGTTTCTCTCACCTCCGGTCCAAGCGAGCATGGCCATTCGACCGTGCTTGATCTCGGCTTCCTGGAGGAATTGCTTGTCAGGGAACATGTTAGGGAAGGTGTCGATGTTCTGCGGGGGGGAAGAAAAAGCGAGAGAGCGAGAGAAGCAGCGATTCGAAGCGATCTGTGTTAGATGATTGTGTTTTTGATCCTTCGACGGCAACTGTATAACTAACCTTGCCGAGCTTGGAGAGCTCGAGTGGGTCCCAGAATTGACCGCCGACCTCCTCGTAGCCGGTGGCCTTTAAGGCGGACGAGCGGGAGGGGACAGGGGCGGCTGTGAAGGCCTGTGGGGGGGGTAGGGTGGGGTGAGAGGTGAGATGGAGTGTTGTTTGAAAGACTGGGGGGGTTGGAGGAGGTAAGCGGGGGATAGAGGGGCGAGAAATGGTAATTTCAAGCCGTAAAAAAATCGGACTGAACGTGGATGCGATATTGGGGCTGTGGGAAGGATAGTTGATGCATATCGACCCGACAAACCTTTCGCTTGGCTATTTCTTCAATTTTTAATACAATTACGAAAGTTATGACATGTAAGAGGGGCGAAAGCCGCGTGAAAATGACGTACAGAGGCGGAGACGATAGCCGTGAGTACGAGAACAGCGCGGATCATGATGATGATATCTAGGCAATAATCTGGAAGTAATTTTCGAACGAGTTGTCATTTGGGGACCAATCCCGTAGCCAGCTGCACTTCTTTGAATTTCAAGCCCTAAAAGCAAGTCAAATAGCTTGTAGTGACGTTTAAAAACCTTCTATTCCAATCAGTTTGGTTTCACTCGCCCCTCGATACCGCCCCAAACTAAAGTGCCCATGTCAGGCTCCTCGTTCTCTTCCGCCACCGGCAACTCCCAGAGCTTAAGCGTCGAGGCCGAATCGTTCCGCAGTCTGTTCTTGGCGCCTAGTCTGATGGCGATGTCGAAGCAGGCTGATCCGAGGACTCCCATTTTTCTTTTGAGGAACCTGAAGGTGCGAGCAACAAGGAGCGAAGCGACGAAAGATAACCCTAAACCTACTCATCCTTATTCTAAACCATCTCCTCGCTTCGCCGCTCCTCGGACGTTCGTCCTCTAGCTCCCAAAATCACCAAAACCCCTCCCCCCCGACACAAACCCCACCCCAATTTTCCACCTGCTCCACCCTCCCTACGTCACAACCTTCCCTTCTTCAACTTGCCCCTTCTGCCCCCTCCCCCTCCCCTCCCCCATCAAATTCACCCACCACCTCTCCCTCCACAGCTGTACCTGCACCTCCTACCTCCACTCAAAAACGCTTCACTACGTAATCACCAGGGAGAGGGAGGGAGGCGTCAAGCCAGTTGAGAGCAACGGGAAAGTCAAGAGGTGGTATTCGTCGCAGAGTAGCCTTTTGCCGTTGGCAGGAGAGGACATGGAGAATAGAGAGGACTCTGATGACGAGAGCGACCCTGCCAAGGTGAGAGAATAGGGAGAGCCGAGGAGCGAAGCGACTAATTGAACGAGTCATTCGGACGAGCTCGTTCGTAGAGCTCCTCGTTGTATTTGTAACGCTTCGTAATTTCGTCGCTCCGCTCCTCGAATACCAACTAACGCACGCTCGCCACGCTCGCCCTACGCTCTCTCCAGTTCCAACTAAAAACCGCCGAGGCCAAAATCAATGACTTCATTGACGTGACCCCTTCTGAGAAGGCTCACATGGTCTCCCGCAACTCCGCCTTCGATGTCCCCCACCTGATCAGCGACAGGAACTTCGTGGACAAGTGGCTCGAGGAATTGAAGAAGGGGGAGGGGGAGGAGGGAGAAGTTATCAAAGGTAAGTGGAGAATTAATTCTAGAAAAGTATTTAATCTACTAACTCGTCGCTTCGCAGAATGCCTCAACTTATGGGACAACGGTTTGATACCCGGCCGCGGTTTAAACCTCGGAATGGACACATGGCGGACCGGCAAGAAGAGGAAGGACGCTAGGGAAGGAAAGCGAGAGCGGGAAAAAGAAAAAGAGACGGCCACCACAGAGAAGAAGAAGGGAGGAAAGAAAAACACATCCAAGAAGAGACGCCGGCAATTGATTGTGGTATAATTGACAATATTTTTTAAAGTTTTGAATAATCGAATACAAAATATCAAACACTGCCTCAAATCAGTCTTCATTCAACCATAACTAAACAAAAATAAATAAAAATAAAACCCGTCAATTCCTCTTCATTAGTAAAAAACCACCCACTTCAACCCCCCCCCCTTAAACTCCCTACTCCCCCCCTCCCCCAACTCTCTTATTCCCCTCCCACCCCGTCTCATCCGAGAAATTCTCCGGATGCCTCAATTCATTATCAAAAATCCTTCCCGGCGTACCTCCGCCCAAAACATCATCATCCTCCTTCATCATATCCCCGCTGTAATCCGGTTGGAAGTACTCAGGATCGCGAGTGCGTTTATCTACGACGGGCGAAGCGAGTCGGCGTGAACGATAGGAGATTGACGAGTTAGAATCGTGTGGCGGTGAAGATATTGGCTTTCTTCATCGTTGACGGTTTCGCTGCAACGCGTCACGCCATCTCGTTGCCTTTCGCTGCAATGCTGAGCAAACCGTCTCATAACGAAACGGAAAATTAATAAGCGTTATCAGCTCGTCGCTTCGCTTCGTTCGCTTCGCTCCGAGCGCCTTCTCACCTTCGCGGATAGCTGAATCTCTCATAACGTCAGCGTGAGATTTTCCACACTCTTCCGCATGAATCCCCGCCAACGCATTCAATTCTTCACACCTAACCAAAAGCTTAGCCTTCTCCTCATCACTCACACTCCTAACTTCTTTAGCGGGTACTCCAGCATAAACCTTTCCGGATTTTAAAACAGATCCAGGAGACGCGATCGTACCATCTAAAAGTACTACGTTATCCTCTACCTTCGCTCCATCCAATATCTGGCATTTAGAACCTACCATGACGTTGGAACCGACTTCGGCGGCGTGGACGAGGGAGCCGGGGCCTATTATTGTGGAGGAGCCGATGGAGGTGGAGAAGTCGCCTTGGATTTTGGCGACGTGGACGACAGAGTTGGAGAGGAGGTGAGTGTTTTGACCGATTGTGACGGAGTTTACGTCTGGGAGGGGGAGGGCAAAGCGGCCGAGCGAAGCGAGATGTGTTAGTGGGGGGGGGCGATGAATCAACAGCAGACGAGGTGCGAAGCGACAAGGCTGTCGAGCGAAGCTCGGCCACCGCGAGCAAAGATCAGACATCAGGCTCAGCGATTCCACCGAGCGAAGCGAGGGTGTGTAGGTGGAACAGAATGAAATACACCCTCACCACTCTCTCTCCTTGCCACGCTCTCACGTTCCGTGATCGTTCCTCTCCTCCTCCTCCTCTTATCTCACCTCCCCTAACGACCGCCCCATACCAAACGCTACTCCCCTCTCCAACCTTAACATCCCCAATCAAACTAGAAGCAGGACTCACGAATGTTAATTCAGCGGAAGGTGTTGAATTGTTGAAGGTTACGAAACGGGTTGAGGGGACGAGCTTTTCGGTGTAGCGGGTTACTTCGAGGGAGGTACCGAGGGAATCGAGAGCGGAGCTGGGGGAGGGGGAGAAGGTGAAGTTAGTTTGTTTTTAGAGGGTTGACGCGTTTTTGAATGATGAGGAGTGAGGGTATACTAGAGAAAAACAGTACCGGAGGTTTGAATAGAAGGTCGAGCTTGTAGAGGAGGCTATTTACACAAGCAAAATCCGGACCCGATCAGATCGTCCAAAAGCGATCCGATGACCTCCTAATTCTTTATACACAACTCGAACCTACTTCTCAATAACCCTAACACTAAGCGCACGTACCCAACGGCTCTTGCTGCTGAGGAAACCTTCGATACGAACTTGTGAGACGTAGATGCCATTATCGTTTACAGTATCGATTTTTTCATCAGAGAACCTGCCACCGTCCACCCGTCGTTCCTACCTCTCCTTGATATCCTCCAGTCCCCAGTCCTTACCATAATAATCTAATCCACGTCCACTAATTTAAATTAGCGTAGAGTGGGTGAAGGATGGTGTTTTTTCTGATGCTGCTGATCACGCTGGTCGCGAGCGTATATCCTTATCAAATTCCCACGCCATACCGTAACGTGAGTATCATACGATTGTGATTACAGTGTTTAACGTATTTACTGTGCATGTTTACGTATGAATGTATTGAGAATATTTCGTATTTAATGAAATTTAATCGTTTCGGTTTACCGACAAGAAAATAGAGCAGTTCTTCTCTCCTTCCTCTCCCCTTCTAACCCTCCCCTCCCCTCCCAGCGTCTCCCAACAAAATACACAACTAGTATTCCCAATAAAATATCGAACCCAATGTCAATGACCTACAACCGTCGTACCAAAACGATCCCCGCCCCCGACTGGCTCCGCAAAGAACAATCAACAGTCCCATCCCCACCTCCCGAGCCTCCAATGGCTGAAGTAGAGGGCGAAGATGATGAGTTTGAGGATAGATGGATGGACCGTCGAATCGAAAGTTTAAGTAATGGTAAAGTAATAATTCGACCTGAAGAACTCGATGAATTATTCAAACCTGAAGGTTTAGCTCGTTTAAAACTCCGAGAACGTCCTCTCCTCGGTACCTCAATAATATTCAACCTAGATACAACGCTTCTCGATACCTACGATACGGATGAGGAAGCGTGGGTTAAGGTGGAGGAGGAGATGGGGATTGAGAGGGTGTTTGAATGGAGTTTGAGGGGGGGGGGGAAGTTGGAGGAGGTGGTGGAGAGGAGGTATGGGGTTAGGGATTTCGTGGAGGTAAGTAGGGAGAGGGAGGGGGAGAGAAGAACGAGGGGGAGAGTTACGAGCGAGGGGGGAGAGTTACGCTGAGCGAGGGAGACGAGCTACGATACGCTCGACCACACTACGCTTATTCGCTTCCCAAACTCTAACACACCCGCTCGCTTCGCTCGCCGCTTCTCCCCCCTCCCACAGTGCAAAAGAATCTCCATGCGCTTCTTCGAAATCCGCGAGTCCCTCCTCTCCACAACCTCCTGGTCCACAACCTGCTCCCCCACCGGCCTCGACTGGGTCCGCAAGATAAACGCCGAAGGCTGCGTCCTCTCTGGCTGGTCGAGATTGGGAAAACACTGGACTGATAAATACCTCGATGAAAGTGGATTGGCGGAATTTATACCAAGTGCACGTGTAGTAACCCCCGAAGACGGTTATGAGACACCTTCACAAACTTTATTAGGCTGTTCTCTATTAACGAGAATCCAACCTAAGAAGAGTATCGTTTTTGATGCTACACCTAGTGGGGTTTTGGAGGCGCACGAAGCGGGGATGAAGTGTGTGGCGATTGGAGGGGGGGAGTGGAAAATGTGGGAGTTGAAGGTGGCGGATTTGGTTGTGGGGGATTTTGAGGAGGTGAGATTGAATGTTTTGAGGGGGGATGGCGTTTTGGGTTTTTTTTACTAACTCAAAGAAACACTTCACCCCAACATACACGTTACCCCAAATATCTCTCTCAGCTGTATATAAACAACATTCAAAGAATGTTCCTGGAAGACGATGATGAACCAGAGATTCAAACAGAGCTAGAACCAGAAGTCGAAGACGGAGGAGGAGGACGGAAAAACAGGAACGCAAGACGGTGGGATTAATCTCTTACGAGAAAGCGGTTTTAAGTTTTGTTTAAGAAATTAGGGGGGTTGGACTTTTGACTTTTTGGGTTATGGTTATGGTTATGGTTATGGTTATGGTTATGGTTATGGTTATGGTTATGGTTATGGTTATGGTTATGGTTATGGTTATGGTTATGGTTATGGTTATGGTTATGGTTATGGTTATGGTTATGGTTATGGTTATGGTTATGGTTATGGTG